>UFQX01000348.1:618093-680070 GCA_900497675.1 Arapaima gigas | reverse complement strand
CCCCCCCCCCCCCCCCTCCCCAAATGTGCCAGAAGAAATTATTTAGGGAGGGAGAAGCAACCAATAAACCCGCACGGCTGAAATACAGTTCCTTAAAAGCATTAATACCATTAATACCACATACTATAGTATACACCATAAATAAACTGCATTTTTCCTTAATTGCTTAAGTTGCTTTTTTTTTCGAATTTGAACCACCTTCAGCTTAACCCCCCGAATCCTCCCCCACCTCTGCACCCCTTTAATACCCCCCGTAGGTGGACCGGCGGGCCCGGCCCGGACTGAAATTACATTTCCAAGGTGAGCGGTGTGCCTGGGCGAGAGGGACGCCCAGGGAGGAGAAGGAGATGCAAAACAGCACGACAGGCCGCTCCGGCCTTAATTAGAACTATTACAGGAGAACCGCTAGGAGCCACGCCGGGGTCAAAGGTCCCCCCCCCAACAGAAAACAACCCTCTGATTAATGAAAGCTAGAAAGCGATGACTGCCCAAGTTTGAGCGCCGGTGCGGGGAGGGGACATCGACGGGAGGTGGGTGGGGGGAGGGGTGGTCAGAGGCCAAAAACAAATCACAACTTTGAGACGGCCAGGAAAATTGATGGCTGAGATAAATGAGATGGGACGGCTAAACAAGAGGCCCTTCGGAGTAGCAAGGAGAGGACAGCGGACGCCCTCTCTGGGGGGAGGGGGGATTCGCCCCACCACCCCCACCTCCACATACATATCCTACTTCTGCACAGAGAGGAGCATGCTGGGAAAGCAGCTTGCCCAAAACATGCGGAATATCGCGACGGACGACAGCCGTTACTAGCAGCTAACCAACCGCTGACCGCTGATCTAATGGACGACGAGTGTGGAAGCTGCGAAATGTTGTGGAAACGCGGGCAGTTTAATGGGGAAAGCAGTGAAGGCTGAAGGAGAACAAAAATGTGGATCCTGATGGAAAACAGGAAAGACTGAACCTCAGTCAACAAGCGGTCCCAGACTGTAAAGGCGCTGCGGTGGAGTCCCGTTCAGACAACCCTCATATCCCACCTTCTGGCCGCTCACAAACTCTCCATCCGCCAACACTACTTTTCTCTATTTCTTCCTCTAGCTGCACCTGGCTTTCTGCATCATTGATTTCCCATACTTCTGTATCCATGTGCGCTTGGTTTCCGCTATTTCCCTGTTCCTGCCTTCCTACATCCCCATTTGTTCATATTACTAGTTTAGCGTGTTCCTGTATTATAACCAGTTCTCTGTGTTTCATTATTACTGTATTATTGCCTTCCTGTAGTCCTCTGTTCTTGTATTATTAACGTCCTCTACTCCCATATTCCTGTATTACCGGTTTCCTTTCCTCCTGTATTCGCGTAATACGGGTCTCTGGATATAATGGTGTGTGAACCGATTGGAAGGAAGCTTGACAGGCGACAGGAATCATGATAACTTCATCACAGTTTCCCTAATGGGAGCGAAATTGCAGCAGGACATTTTACTGGTGTGCCAGTAAAAATGAAGGTATTATGGGTGGAAAATTCTAAAAGTCCCATTAGGGGGTAGCTCTTCTGTTGGTCCCGTTACGCTTCCCCGAGGCCTTCGGCACACAATAACCCACTTTTACGGCCACACTGCGCCTCGCTGATGGGGTCTGCAGATGGGGGAGGTCAGGCAGGCGCAGAGCCGGCCGTCGCTGACTTGCACGGCCGAGCCCCCACTCCCTCGGCAACAAAAGGCCACCGATTGAGCCCAGCGGTACGCCTGGCCCCGTGGTCCGCGGCACACAAAGTGCTCGAGTGCACTCGGCCACTACCCCGGCGGGTCCCGAACGGGCAGCGTTTGAGGACTGATTCTCACCTTGCTCGAAGAAATGCCCCTCAATCAGCCCTCGAATCAAGCGGGAAAGCTCGACAGCCGGGTGCCGCAGCTCTTTAACCCCGGCGGTCTTCCGGCCAGGTGCTGACAAGCCGGTTTTCCGAAAGGACACGGGGCAAGGCGCTCAGAGCAGATGGAGTTAAAGCACCTTCACATTCAGGGCGTTTTTTGAAAGGACAAACTTAATGACTGTGTTCTGTTCAAGCCATTATGCAAATGAACAGAAGAGGGACTGCACTGCGATCGACAGCGTTCTCCCGCTTGCCGCACACGTCCCAGATGAGGTTTCGCCGATCAATTACACATATCTGCTGTGGCGCTTATTTACAGCAGAGCTTGTCTGGTAGAGGAGAAGAAAGGCAGTGTGGGAAAATTCTGGAGATTGTTCTACAACCCCTTGCTGGAAGGTGATCTGCTGAACACCCTGGAAAATGATGGAAGAGGATTTGAGGCCGAGACACCTAGACACCGAGACAGGGTCCGCGGCCGGATGGAGCGAAAGTACACGGAAATGTAATTAATTTAATGCACGCTCTGGGCAAAACCGAGAAGACATGTTAACAGTGAAGTTATTAAACTTTCCAATAGTGTAAAGGTCCTTCAAAGAATCTGCCGCTTCCTGGAACTCGGTAGAGTCCCTTTATGACGGAGCTGCCGGCGTGAAATATCTACCTTGACCACTGCCACGGCTCTTCCTCTACAGCAAACACACGGATGAATGAAGTCATTGCTTCTGCCGAAATTGTAATTATTCCCATGCATGTTTTTCCGCTCTTTCATCTACATTGCAGTTTTCACAATCATCCGCCTTCAGTAAAAAAGGTTATATGTATATGCATATATAGGTTATGTCACGTTGCTATTGTTTATTCATTGAACTGCTGCCCCTCCAAAGTCACATGCAATGTGTGGTTTGAATATGAAGCTTCTAGAGATGAAGTTAGTGTGTTTAGTCACTGTACTGCGTATGCAGTGCATGCGTTGCATGTATACTATGATTTTTACCGGAGCACTTTGGCACAGGTATCTTGCTCACAACGTACTACAGCAGGATAAAGGATTCAAACCCATGTCCTTTGAGTGTAAGACAGAGGCTTTGCCACTGTGCCACCTGATCACCATGTGCCCCAGGACCTGTACCTTTCACCCCTCTGTTTGAATCTCCCTTACGCCAGTCGGGGGGAATTTTGTTTACCGCGGTAAGCTGGAGGTTAACACTTGTGCCATGCTGCCCTACAGGCAGGTGAGAGATGGACTCCCGGCAGCTGCTTCGCCAGGCTGTGTCTAGTTTACACATGTTGGAAAAGGAGCCACCTGTGTGGGCGACCCCCTGCAAAGAAGCACAGTAAAGAGCTCCAGACTCTACAGAGTGTCTGAGATGCATGTCTTCAGTCGGTTCCTGGGGGTTGGGAAGAAAACCCTTAGCAGATGGGCTATTGCCATCAAAAACAGCAAAACCTCAACAAGCTGTGTAGATACATTGCCTCCAACCCGATGTTAACAAAACAGAACTATAAGAGGTCTTTTACACAGTATATCACTGTATCTAAACTTATATGTATATAATCTCTATATATAAATCTGCAGAGAGCTTGGAGAATGAACTAGACATGTGGTCTTAATCTTCACAGGCTCTGCTCAGTGGAGAAGTATTGTTGCACAGACAAGCCCATTTATACAGGTTTAAATGAAAACAAATTCATGTGCGGTTGCTAAAAAATGGTCGACATGTGAAACCATGAGCTATTGTGCTCAGTGGGCAGATAAACAGCCGCTGAGAAACAGGCCAGACAAAAGACCAAATAGAAGAGGATCAAGCAAACATTAAACAGGTAGCAGGGTAAGAGCAAGCTGTGCTGTGTATTTTGGATGTCGTGCTCAGGGATGAATCTTGGAAACAGTGGATGGGAAGGCGATGAAGTGTGTCCCACAGTTATTACGCTTCCTGCCGTCGACCTGTCGTCAGAGGTGGGACAGTCTGATGGATGTGGCATTCGCCTCGCTCTCACCGCGTGCACGTGGCTGGGTATCCGTGTCGCCGTTCACCTTTCTCCCCGGTGAGTGACACGCAGGCGCTGGATCCTTTGTGTCGGCCGCTGTTTTCCCCGGGGCCCGCAAACCCTGGGCAGCAGGAGAGTAGCGCAGCCATCAGAGGGAATGAAATATCATCTCAGTGACAGCTTCACAGGCAGCCACAGCCAGCACGGCGTGGAAGACGGATGTGGGGCTGGGATCAAGCCGAGTCTGTGAGCTGCCCGTAGAGGGACGTTTGTTGTTCTGAGTGCATGGATGATGGACTTTTCCACTTTCCCATCCTCGCTGTTGGATCTCCGGTCTGGTCGCTTGTAGTTCCTGCATTAGTCATGCTCCTATTCCTACCCCGACCTCCATCCTATCGTGGAAACAAGAGGCAGGCATCAATTTACCACCTGTCCTTGACTCTAGTCTCTTCTCTGATGGCAAACACAGGGCTGAAGAAGTTCCACCTGATCCCCGGGAAGGCTTATTTAGGTGTGCATCTCGGACTTCTTCTTGCACCCCTCAGTTTTTACTACCGTGGCCAGTTGAGGGAGGAAGGCGCCTCAACAGAGTAATAAGTGTACAAGATGCTGGAACTTTATAAACATCTGGAATGAACAGGGAGCAGTTTTCTCCCTCCTTCAGTCACAGATCAACTGTCTTGTAAAATATTTTTCAGGGGTGTCTTAAGGAAAGATGGCAGACAGTCCTATTCTAGGTGACCTGATGCAGGTCCCCCTTATACCCCACCCCTCCTGTTGTCTGTTAACTCAATTTTGCCACAGCAAATGAGCTAAATTTCTACTAATACTTGACGGTCCAAATGTGAACAATGGGGTGAGGGGAGCATTTTCCACCACCAACGAAAATCACTTCATCCACTGTATTCTGAGCTTCACAAAAGGACAACAAGAGCTTCTGAATTCCCTTATAGTTATTTCTTCTCTGCTGATGTTATAATGTTTCCCTGCTGATTCATTTTTTTTTCACAACCTGTTCTTTGCGAAAAGAAACCAACGCCGTGTCTTTGTTACCAGTCCATCCACCCTAACCTGCGGCTGCCGGCCTGTAACACCACCATTTCCTCTGTGAAGTCTTACTCCCCAGAGCGTGGCAGTAAATGCATTAGGGTCATCGCCAGCTGCCCCGATTCCCCTCACAAACAGCAATAAACATCTGATTGGAAGCATGTTATGAATTCATTAGGACCCCCCGCTGCCTGCGCAGAAGGAAGTTGGGGAAAGGCACAGTGATCTGGAACGGAAGACGGAGCCTAATCTCATCCTGGCCAATTGAGAAATGCAATCAGCTTTTCTCTGACAGTAAATCTGCACCGTGCCGCTAACCTGGGGGTCGGGAAGCCTCGGTACCGGAAAAGGAAAGGCCACGTGGGGGATAAGGACAAGACGGGAGGTGACGTCAACAGATGCCAAGGTGGTTCCACGGATGATAAACCCAAACCCAACGTGCCGGGTTGTGGGGGCGGGGTGGTTTGCTTTGCTTTCTCTGTGGGGGCTTCATCGAGTAGCGCGGCAGGCGAGGAAGACGGCGCTACCCGTTCGATTCCACCGAAACATTTCTCCCGCTTGAGGGGGACCCCGAAGCCACGGTCCGCATGACCTCTTCCGTCATCACTGGGGAGGTCCCAGTCATGCCGCCGTTTAAAGAATCGGGTGAATCGGGGCCACGAGTCCCTTCAGGCGATCCCTCACAACGGTACACGGTGCCAAGGGAATGGAGTTAAGAGCAGTACATACTGCATCACACTCTCCTGCCAGAGACACGTTTATTGTAGCTCATATAAAAGGTTGTCATAAATATTAATGCATATATTTTAAAGGCCCAGTTATGTGCACAAAATGTCTAGCAGTTTGGTTAAATAAAAATCCAATCACTAATGTCAAAAAGCAGTTTGAAATTCAAATCCGTACCATAACACATGTAGGGCTACATGAGCTTTATAGTAACCTCGGTTATTCTGTGAAGGTTGCCTTGTGCCCGCGGGTGAACGCAGACTTCTGCCATTTGGAAGCATTTATGATGTGATGCTATGATTAAACCTGCCTCTTAATCCAGATTCTAATCATAAACTTTGACCAACCAGTTGGTTAAAAATATAAAGAGCTCAAAAACTGAGTTTTAAACTTGCTACAGAAGCTTCGCATCTATTCAGAATGCCTCCTTTAACAGCAAACTAGCGGAAAAGTTTTGAGCCCGTCAGCATGTTTCTGTTTAGCCGCATTTGATCTACTTGCCTTTTTTAACATGTTTCGGAGCCACGAGTTGCAAAAGTAAAGACAAGGCAAGAAACAGACATCTTTTCCCCAGCAAGATTCCACTTCGGGGTAAGTAATGAAGAACCGGAGACCATTACTTAGGTGATCAATTATCCATGTCACCAGATGGACAAAAAAGCGAATGATTTTCCTAGCACATTTCTTCCCGAGAATTTGATCGCTTTAATGACAACCATATGTTGATGGATGACAAAGGCTTCAATTTAATTAGGCTACCGAGATCTCCTGAAACCTGGGGGGGGGGGGGGGGTGGGCGCCCCCTTGTNGGGGGGGGGGGGGGGGGGGGGGGGGGGTGTGGGGGGGGGGGGGGGGGGGGGGGGGGGGGGTCTGACGCTCACTTGATCAAATTTGTCGGAGCAGCTGGGCCATGAAGCTGTCAGACCCGGCCCTCTTTTTTTCATCGCACCGTAAAGAATGCTGTGTTCAAAAATTAATAAATAGAAATAAAAAAGAAATTATCTGGTGATAAGGAATGTCACAGAAGAAGCAGCTGGGTTGGTTTAGACTCCGTGCAGGAGACCGGTGACAGCGGGGTCGGAGGTCGGCCCGCGTTGGGGGTACGAGGCGGCTAAGGAGGTGGGTGTTGCGGGTGGCGTTCTGTGTGGACGCAGTCTTGAAGTAGGCCAAGGTGATCATTGATCGGTGGTATTATTCCCGTGGTCCATGCTTGAGAGGGGTCTGGAAAAAACCCTCTATAAATATAATCTCAGGATGCATTATAATATGAAAGCATATAACCACGGACCCTTTGGAGCCCAGAATTAGATCTCCTCTCACCTTCAAAGTGTTCTTTTTCCGGGGGTTTTTCCAGCTCAAGGAGAAGGTCACGAGTGTTTCATCCGAGAGGTCATCATGGACCTCAGAACTTACACGTGTAATGTTAACTACCACACATGTGGTAGAACGATATCAGTTGTGGGCTGATGGGGATTTTGTGGAGCTGCTTGGTCCGCGAGGCTCTTTCTGCGTCAGTCTTCCCTCCATTCTTTCTCTCTGGCGGGTCTCAGATGTTTGATGGTTTTGCTCAAGCCGGGTCACTGAGAGTATGTGGAGATTGTTTTTTTTTTTTTTTTAATTATTTTACTTGCTTTGAAAAGTGCTCAATCTCTGCACTTTAGTCAAATACCTCGGAGGGTTTTTGCGAGTTTTTTTCCCCAGTGTGTCTCGGATGTGACAGGTGAAAGTCTGTTCTGTTTCTCCAGGGTGGTCAGGCTCTTTTTCACACCACGTGGAGACCTCTCAGTAATTATTGAAGAAGACCCCTGGTTTTTTCTGCCTGTCTCTTTTCTCTGGATCCCAGGAAATTGCCAGTGGGGTCACACGTGACAATGTGGTCAGCAGTTCCGCTCAGCTGGGCGGTGAAGTTCAGTCAGACACTCACAAGGAGCTGAGACAATGGACCACGTTTTCTCCCGCCCCAAGTTGCACAGAGGTTGGGTCGAGTCACAGAAACAGACTCGAGATAGAAATGGTGTGTTGGGTTTCTGAGATGGTGTTGGGTTACTGGGGAGGTGTCCAGGTACCAGGTTTCAAGTGATAAGACCCAAAGGAGGCTTTCCACAGGCAGCACGGAGGGGTAGTGATGATTTAAGAAGCAGCAGGTGGTGAAACTGACAGTATCTGTATGGTTGGGCACAACTATGACATCTGGAGACCAAAGTTGGAGAAAAGGCCACTTTTACTTTGAAAGTTGGAGTGAAAATGCAGATGTTCTCAGAATCGAGCTAGAATCAAGTTTATACACATATGAATTTGCATGCAACAGGAGGCATTTGTATGTACTGTGCGTGCTTTAAATGAAGGCGACTTTCATGTTTTTTCATATAACGGGATCATCCAGTACATAGGAGACCGGAAAAGCGTCATTTGTGCAGCATTTCCGTCATTTGTTTGAAACAAACTTGAAGGAAAGTTTCACAAGTCTCAGACGGGCTGTTTCAGACTTCTCGATGGAAGTGAATCCTGGCTGGAAGGGAGTACGTTTTCCCAGGTCGGGAAACATCTTTTCGGCTTCAGACTGAGTCCCCCCCCCTCCCTCCCTCCCTCCCTCCCAGGTCACAAGTCCACTTTCTTACGCTCTCAAGCACCTGTGGTGTATAAACGCCGAGGTATTTCAGAACTAAAATAACGCTGTGTAAGACTTTACCGTTGGAGGAACTTGAAACCACGTTGAAAACACACCGTCCATATTAAATCTTTTTTTTTTTTTCTTTTTAAGTTTGGAATTATACCTTTAGGCCTCTTATTCTGCATAGGAGCACCATACTGAATAGGCATCTATGCTTCCTCTTCTTCTTCTTATTATTATTATTATTATAATTATTATTATTAGTGGTCGTAGTAGTGTTAGTATTATGATTATCAGTATTATTAGTATTGTTATTATTCCCTTTTCTAGAATGCTCTGCAAGTTACTGTCAATGTAGGAGCTCTAATTAGGGATATAATAATAGCGATTACCGCTTAGAATGGAAACACGAATAATTATGCTAATAATGGCGGCACATCAGAGAGCAGCGTGCTTGAAATATCACTGCAGTTCGACCAAATTACATCTTTGCTTCTCCTTTGATCCTGCATTGCAGTGCTGGGGTGGGGGGTGCGGTGTTGGACTGTGGCGAGTTATGTGGGGTCCCTTTGAGTGGCGGAGGACGAGTTACGACTATGGCGCGCTCACGCGTAACCGGAGGCCCCGCGTGAAAAAAACACAAAAAAATTGAATAAGGCCCAGCGGGAGGGCTTGGGAGGGGGGCACTCTGCCAATTTGCATTTCCTCGGGTCCCAGTCAGATGTCAGCACCGGGCAGCGGGTGCAATCGTCGTCGGGTTCCGCTTTAGAGCACCCCCCCCCCCCCCCCCCCGGTTTTTTNCGAAACGATCCCCCGTTAGAGCCCCCCCCCCCCCCCCGGGTTTTTTCAATGTTCTTCTCACCCTTGAATTTGTTTTTTTTGGGAGCTGAACTCCTCCTCTCCGCTGTAATGACTTACAAGGGATTTTTAGGTCTTCAAGGATTTCTTTCAAATGAAGAACCGACAGTGGCAATAATATCGTCGAGAATTAAGATGCCGTTAATCATAGAAGAAAAAATTAAGCTTGGATGTAGTTTGTCTTTCTGCTTTTTTTTTTCCAAAGCACATCATGGGTGCTAAAACAAACGCTTGAAAATTAGGCAACTGATATTATTAAGCCGTAGTAAGAAGTCCAGAGGGATTGGGTCAAAATGCTTGGCTGAGTCCAACTTCTGCAGGAGGGGGTGTCCAAGGGAGCACCTAGGAAATATGTTGGGTTACGAGGGTTTCTGGGGTCTGGCGGAGGAGGTCAGCTGTGCCTGGTCCACCCCAGAGTCCCAGATGTCAGCTGTGGTGGTGGATTGTGATCTCACAGCACTGTATGCCACCTGTGGAGCCCAGCCCTGCTCATCCATCACCACTTGCCGGGGGATCTCTACACCATATTGTTCCACCAGCATCGCAGGCACCTGCTAGACATTTAATTTATTTTCACTTCATTTTCAATTTATGTCTGTTTTGCAGCCCTACCAACAAGCCTTTCTCCTTGCATTAGCTTTTTTACACATACATTAACATGTAAATTTCAAGAGACATGCAACAATTAACATCAATGTTCATAACCATGATTTACAATTAAAGATCAGAGGCAACGACGGAGAGGAACCCGAACCCCTAATGTGGACAAGAGGAGAAAGGCGGAAGAGAGGTGAAATAAACATCTGGAGCTTTAGTGTTCAATACCTGAACCTTCTTAGACACGGTTGCGCTTGAGAGTCACGACGAAATCGATGGTTAATAAACCGTTTTTTCAACAGCACAACTTGATAAAAGAAATACATTGGGGCAATTAGAATAGATACTTCAACTTCACTTCTGATGATATCATTTCTCCTCTTCATTCCACTCCATTGGTATCCTATTGCTGCCCATAACAAGCTCAAGACTTTGGCCTACAGGACTCCAGTCCCATCACCTCAGCAAGAGCACTGTGCTCCTCTGCATCTGGTCAGCCGGTGGTCCAGGGGGGTTCTTGGTTTGGCTTCGGCTCCAAGGGTCTTTGATGGTTACAATGCCTTCCTTTGTCTTCAAAGTGTGAAAAAGACTCCAGAAAGTGAGATTAGCAGCTTGATGTCACCCCAAAGTGTGGCTGAATAAGGATAAAATGTAACAGCAATCCAACATGTCCCGCAGCCATCAGGACAGCAGGTGACAGAGTTGGGTGTATGAGCCCTCATACATCTTCTGTACCCTCATGTTCAGAGGATGGAAAGTGTGTGTATGCAGGGTGTTGGTTGCATCTCAATGGGAGAGGCCAGTTCCACCAAGCATCCATCATGCAACTGGCATTCCAAAATGGGATTTTGATGGATCTCCACCTCCATCCTGCTCCTCGACTGAAACACGGGGGCTCTTTTTTGGGAGGGGTTTGACGGATGTCCCCTGGTGTAATTGTGTTTGAGCGATAATGATATTCCCAAGTGGGGAGGGGGGCTGAAAGCACCAACACATCAATTAAACCTCACCTGCTGTCGTTGGCCCAAGGTGATTGAGTGTATTGGGGAGGAATGGAGGAGCGTCACCTCGGCGACAGGTGCGAGAATGGCCTCCTCTGCCTTGGGGGGCTCCTACAGGGCCCCCGTGGGTGAGCAACATCTCCTCTCCGCAAGCACTTCTGAATTCATTTGAAAGATGGATCATTCTTTGTCATTCTTTGTCACGGGCGGCTCGGCTTGACCTCAGACCACGGTTCCGTCTTCCACGTAGGGCTTCGGTGACGGCAACGTCCTTCTAGAACATGACGACAATGTATTTCTTTAGTTGTTTGGCCTTAGAGTCTTAAATAGTGCCATAAAAACACAATAAAAAATACCCAAAGACCTGCTGAGTAACCACGTGAGCTAATGAATGACGGCGCCTGTCAGTATGTACTGTGGTGTTTACGGGTAGCTGGTCTCTTACGCCGACAACATCTTGAATGTTTAGGTAGCATGTCAGACACAGGACCATTAAAACGAAGGTGAGGGTCAAGGGAGGAGCAAGTACATCGACAAACCGATACAAACACTTTATTTTTTGCTTTATTTTATTTTTTGATTTCTTTTTCATTCCGAGTGTCTGGACCTCTGATAGGTCGGCTTTATTAAGGCGTGTTTGACACATGCCCCACACAAGCACACTTCAGTTGCGGAGAAAAGAACAATAAGAGAGAGAATAAGGAGGGTCAGGCTGATAAGGCTAATAAGCCTCTACAGTATTCTTGTTCACAGTAGAAAACAGCAAAAAAAAAATCCAATTCCACTGCATCTGCAGCCACCCGGCTTCACCCCCTAAGTGATGATTTTAAAGAGTGTTTTTGGCATGAGCAGCAATGGATCTGGACCCTGTTTACAGAGCAAACACAGCGGAGGGCGTTAGCGCAACGGGACGCGCCATGTGCCGCTCGGTCCGATCTCAGATGGAAATACAGAGCTGCAGCTGGCACACACTCCCGGCGACAGCTGCTCGGTTATCGGCTGGCGGAAGGCACGGGCGGCAGTGCCCTCTCGCCAGTAGGTAGGACTACAGGTGCTGACATGGCCCAGCTCCACTGGGTGCCCGCCGGCTGTACCGCAGTCCTCCAGCTGGCAGAGCCACCGGGCCCATCTGTGGGTGCGACTCGAAGAGCGCAGCGCTATGAGAAATGACCGTCGTGGTTATCCTGTAGGAGGGACGCTGGGCAGCTCTGCAGCCAGCGAGGGCCCTAATGTCTGCCTCCAGCAATATGGTACAATTTACCCTCGCTTTACCCCGCGGCCCAAAGCAAAAATCAATCAACAGAAGCGAGTCCGGATTTCCGGAGCAGCCACTCGGTCTCCAACTATTTTATAAGTCAGAGTAACAGCTTTATTTATATATATATTTGCATTTCCGAGCAAAAAAAAAAAAAAAAAAAATCATATTCTGTGAGGAAGCCACCAGACGTCGTTTCTGTCCCTCAACTGGTTCTTTCAGAAATTGAGCAATTTTCTATCTAGTGTCGCCGTAAAGAGTGCGCACTTCTAAAACGACTACTGCGAATTCAGATGTTGTCTAATTTTGGTTCAGAACCACACGCTCGGTAACCAGGAGTATAATAACTATTATTGGGTCGCCTTGTGAGCGTTGAGCTCGACTTCTTCTCTTGTCCTTTTGTTTTCTCCTTGTAGACATTTGCTGCAAGTCACACTGAGGAAGATGATGATCTCAATCTTCTGCCATTGTGTGGAGCCCTCAAACTGCATTTTCACTTGCTTGAGACTAACAACATGTCATTATACCTGCGTTCCTATTTTGCCACACACACACACACACACACACACACACACACACACACACACACTCACAGAGCCATTTGAAATGATCGTGGATTTCAGTGGTAGCTGCCCTTTAGAGACAACATCTGCCACAAATCCATACACCTTGATGTATTTTAGCGAATACATTAGAGGACATCTGCTCCACTAGTAAACATAAATGAGAATGAACTCCTAATGTGAGCGATAATCAGTCACCAATTTTCATGCGATAAACGTGACCGTTGTCCATCGACTGCGGTTTTTGCCGCCGCGTGCAGCAGAAACGTCCAAAAGAGCGTTCTTTGCACACGAAAGCTACTCAGGTACGGCAACGTTTCCACATCCTCCCTCAAGAGCATTATTCTTTATTAAACCATAATGGCATGATACTAAAAAAGTGCGTTCTGGTGGTGTATGCAGAATGTTGTTGGCATTTAGGGCTTCCGGGGAAAAGAATTTGCTGCTCCCTGAAGATTAACTGCAAGGCGTCTTTCGGCTCAAGAGGGGTTAGTAGGCATCTTGTCAATACAGCATTGCAGTGATGACACAACGATTCATTAAAATATTTCTTTGAGATTATAAATTATGGCCCCTTAAATGTATTGCACTTCCTTTCCGTGAGGAGCCCTTCGCTTTGCCTCCCCGGCCGCCCGCCGCACCGAGACGGGAACGGCTAAACGCGCCGGTGTCATTTGTGTGCTCTGCCTTGTCGAGCACGGAAAATCACTACATCATCGGTGCCGTGTTTGATAAACACGTGCTTATGTAAGATTTATCTTATAACGCTGCGATGAAGGATGCAAAACAGGATCGCCGATAAGTCTGCACAAAGTTTGGGGAAAGGGGCGAGGGGGGATTCTGCTCAGCGATCCCTGACCAGGTCGCAGGGCCCCGGAGAAGAAACGTGTGACTCGTCTCATCTTCGGCAGGCGAACGTGTTTATTTGAAAGCAAATCAGGTGCACATTTACGCGTGAACACCGTTGTGTCAGCATCAGAATTCCGAGAATCCGGAGGAATCTCTTTGATGGAGGCCCAATTAACGGAGCGCGAGTGTCTAATGGGGGTCATTTGTCGAAATGCTTTTTCGGCCGGCAAACCGGATCTTCCCCAGCTAATGACCAATCGTGCCATGATCTCTTGTTCTTCTGCAACCTCCAAAGAACCACCAACCTGTTAATGGGGTGTTGCCATTAGCAACAAAAGCCGGCTTTTTTCCCCTTTCTAATGAGTGGGTTGAAAGTGAGGAATAGTCTGTCAAATTACTCCCGCGTCTGGATTACCGAGTTGCATCTCCATTTCGTTGCTTGTCGTCTTCTTTTGTTTGGCTTTAATTGGACTATTTATATAGCCTTCCTCTTTACATTAGAGTTTTTTTTTTGTGCTGTTGCTGTTATTGTTATATAGACGTACACATACATTAACATTTAAATCTACGTGAAGCCGTGTAATTGGGTGTCCACAAGATCGATAATTCTAACAGAGAAACGGAACGCAGAAGGAGATATGGGCTTTGTTGTAGCTTCCGCAGCGGCGTTCGCTTTCGCTCCGGTCATGCAAACAAAACAAAGCACCTCGGAAGGGGGTTTTACCGGGTAAGTAGCCGGCGGCACCTGAGAGCCGCGAAGGGTTTCGTTACGGCCGTGATTCAGTCGATCATATGGTCTCAGCGAAAGGCGACCTGGGCAGTTCTGATGGGGGAGCGTAGCTCTGACTGCCACTCCGTGTTCTCGCGGCATAATAAGGGTCCCTAAACCAAGGTCGGACGGGAAAACGGGGAACCACGTTTAATAGCTGCTCCCGTGGCCTCCATTTTGTCTCCTTCTCCGGAATCAGTGCGACAGAAAACAAAACTCAACAAGAGCTTCCCCAAAGTCTAATTACAGAAGAACAGATCGGCTGAAGTAGCACGTCAGGTGCAACACAAGTCAGCATCACACACATTTAGCGATTTCCGTACAGTAAAACTATTTTTGCTTAATGTTTTGCCCTACAGTCAAAATCGCTACGAAAGCTCCAAAGTGTTGGGTCTGCTGTATTTTGTTTCCATGGAAACTGTAGCTTTTTTGTCATCTCGGGACTGTCGGAGAACAGCGTTTTCTTGCACCATCTTCCGCTGTCATGTTTACCTGTGTGCGCCTTAGTTCAAAAGGATAGTCACCAGGTAGAAGGTAACTATGCTTCTGAAATAGAAAACCCAACACTGTTGCGGGCCTCCCTTTTTTTCGCAGGGGACAGTTTGGGGGACCTGGTCTTCCTGCCTTTTTGCGTGTGCAGAAATCCACCAGTCCGTGGTATCAGGTCCTGACCAGCACACCAAGTGCCCGGAATCCCAAATGTCGGTTCGATGGAGGTGGTGGGTAATACAGCAGAAATCTCTGGCTTCTAACAGAATGGGGCTCATTTCCACCCACTACTTCTCGGTGAGTCAAGCTGAATGTTAACTATGTGCATCCAATCTCTCTCCAAAAAAGAGTCGAGCTGAAGTAGCGAGGCGTTGGATTCCTGCACCTGGGCACAATTTTGTCTATTGACATATAAACTAGTCCTGGATATATATATTACATTTTTTTCCCATTACTCTCTTCATTGCTTACTTTCCCATTCCGTTATGAGTCCATGTTTTTATACAAGCCATAACAAGTAGTCTTAGATGGCATGACTGTCACTCCACACTTTAGAGGGGAAGTAAAAAAGTTCCAGCTGTTGTGTCACAAGTAACGGACACATCTTGAGTTTACTGCAGTAGGTAAATACCTCCAGGAATGGTGAGCACCTTGTTGAACATGAATACAGGTGCATTCTGTCAGAAGCCTCATTAACATAAACTGCATTAACACAAAGTTGTAGGCAGAGGGAACTAAAGCAGAAGGTTTTATTATTGTTTTCTTTTTAATTAAATGCACTTTTATAGCAGAATCTGCACAATCTCATGGAAGATGAGATCAATGGGCTTCTGTCAAAAAACTCTGATGGACCCTGAGCGAATAAAAAACGATGTTTGTTTTGTCGTAACTGAGAGAAGAAATCAACAGAAGATGCCCAGTTATTTTATAACTTGGACAAACAATTATATGACGAATTTTAGCACCAGCAACCTCCTTCTGTTAAAGCTTCACTCATAAGGACATTGATCTGATTGTTTGAGAGAGACACACGAGTCAGATCTAATCTTCCTAAGGTCTTATTAATGATAAAATCTTTCATATTCAAACACGTGATCCAGTTATTTCTGGATTTTTCTCACACAGTTAGGCAGCATTTTCCCCAGGATGGAATCATCTGAACACAACTATGGTAGATCTCATCAGATGCTGAAAACAGGTGCTGGGTGAAGACCCCTCACAAATCACAGGTTCTCCACTAATTGGAGAGTTTGTGGATTCTATGAACATCCGAGAAACCACCGTGGACAGAACTGCTGAACAGGCTTGGAGCAGACCTTTACCGGGCAAAAATAGAGCTCCAGTCATACACTGTACAGAGATTTTAGCCATTAAGTGGACAAATGATGTTGGTATAAAAAGATGTTCCCAAGGCACTGGAGAACCTTGTGAGAGACAGACGGCAAAACGGTGACCTGAAGACAGATCTTGATACACGAAAAAAAAAGTAGAACGTTGTCAGAATTAACAATTTTCGGAGCAGTCTGGTGGCCTTGTGTGCCGTCCTTGGCTGCTAATGAAGTCTCTCTGTCATTACTGCAAGACGTTCTTTGACGGAAACTCGGCCCGACCGAAACAGACAAAGAGAGGGACGGAGAAGGGACACCTTCTCGCTTCCTTCTCCGTTGCACAGGCACACAGGAACATTAGACTGGTGCAAAATTTACCCAACAGGCTGTAGAGTAAAACTGCAGAGTAAAACATAAAATTCAACCACCCTTGCAAAATCGCGTGTGGGATTGATTCGATCAGTTTCTGATGATTCTATTAAACGTAGCGGCACTCGGGTATGGTTATGACTGCCTGTCTGTTTGTATTATGCACCCTCCTCCATAATGCACTCGTGTGTTTCATAGCAACAGTGTGCCATTCCTAACTTTAGCACCAGGCAAAATAGTGGTCTAAGTTAACTAAAGTGGATAAAAAACATGCTTGTGCAGCTACGTGCATGAATCGAGTGTTTACCTCATGTACGGAGATTAAAAATATACAGAAACCCAACAAAGGGATCCCGTATCTAAGTTTAGACTTCTGGATGAGAAGAAAGGAGTTGCAAGGATGTTGGGGGAGAAGAACACAGTCATTAGGAAGGGAAAAGGGTTCATTGAGAACAAGGTTCTCGACCATTAGAAAGGAGGTAAAGGATCATTGGGAATTATCTGCAGGGCCATTAGGAAAGAGGTAAAGGATCATTGGGAAGGGGGAGGTGGGGAGTCAGTGGGAAGGAGGTACAGAAACAGAAGAGAGGTAAAGAATTACTGGAGAGGAGGAGGTACAGGGTCACAGGGAATCCGCAGGTTCACTGGGAAGGAGGTGCAGCAGTTCTTGGTAAGAGGGTGAAATATGCCTTGCTCTTTTGGAACGTTCCTTTTTACTATTCTATTCTAAAACTCTGGGTCTCACTGAAGCTGTGACATGGACACTTCTCTAATATTTGGCATCAGTTCCCCCTTAATCCAAAGCACTAGTGTGCATTCAAAGCTCTGAGTTGCGCCTCCAAAACGCTTGAGAGATAATTTCACACTCCCGAACCCCGTGACGGTTGGCTGGGGGGTCAGCAGTGGGCCGGTAGTGGGCCAGCAGCTGAGTGCCTGTCGCTCTCATTCAGCTCAGATCCTCTACTATCTAGCTGGGTTTGATCACACCTAAATTTGTATTGGTGGTGACATTGAAGAAAAAGTTCAAAAGTTAACCTCTTCAAACCATAAAAACCGGCCACTTACACAGTCAAAAACCTTGTAAAAAGACAACATGGTGTCACTACCAGGACTTAACATTTTTATCTGAATTCTGCTCCACTGGATGCAAGATGCTATCCTAGAGGGTAAGCTTAAAGAGACAAAACTAAGTTCTGTATCATTTGAAAAATTTTCTTGTTTATTTTTAATGTATGCATGATACAAAGGCCTGTGAGTGTAATAAATCAATATGAATTTAATGTTTGTTCCCCTTTCTGAGCTACTCTCACATAATCTTTCTGTCTGGTCCCAGGCAAGAAGCTGTCTTTTGGATTGATGTGCTGTAAACTATCATTTGGAACGGGGAAGAAGAATAAAATAGAGTGCAGGCGTAGTTTTAAAGAGCAAGGTTTTAAAGCAATACATGTTAGACATCATACCTGGAGGCAAGTAATACTTCCTGAGGTGGGACACTGAGAGATGTGCCTTAAAGAAAAAAAAAATCACAGCAGCAAAACTGTATTTGTTTAGTTCCTCATCATCAGGCCTGGGAGAACCCAGGCTGTGCAGGGACTGAACTTAAAGTTTTATGGGTTTTTTCGAATATCGTGCAATGCCGTTTGGACTAACTGACAGCTCAGATAGAATTTAACAAATTAGGCCATAATCCCACGAGAACCATACAGAACCACTTGTGCTTTGCGACAAATAAAATGTTTTCTACGGGTGCTTTTCGGTGTGCGATAACTAAATATATGGACATCATTAATGGTTTTAGTGAGACTGTGGAAGCATGATTTTGGTGATCTTAAACTATAAACATCCTGAGAGTTATGCCTTGTGCTGCCTGGCATCAAAATAACTCCCTAATGAGTTTGCAGATAGTTTGTGCTTTTCATTTCCTCGTGAATCTTTCAAATCCAGCCTCCCTCTGACAGTGAAGAAGCATCAGATCTATCCAGCTTGCATATCATTATGAGGCATTTATGGGTCTTTCATTGAACTTGCTCTGTGCTTCCTGAGCAGAGGGGATTATCGGCCCCGCGTGCCATCTTTAAAATACCGCAACGTTTTTGTTCTAGTAGTTTCTGCTGTCCGTTAACTCCAACTCCTATATGAAACCAAGATGAATGATGTAAACGTCGCAGTAAATGCGAGACTTCGGTCTGGAACAGAATGCGGGAGATGGGGAAACAATGAGCTTGCTCAGGGATTTTAGTAGTAGGAAAGGACAAGTAAAAGGTCTTCAGGACAGGCAGTTGCTGGTCTAACCAAAACTTGGCCACCATTACCTGCCTACAGCTTAAAAGTCATGCAAAGATTCAGATAATGATGCATCACACAAAAATAGACACAGCAGCAGCGAAAAACTACCAAAGGACTAGACAGCATACAGTGCAAAAATTATATTTAACAAAACTGTCTTCCTTGCTATGACACTGTCACATCCAGAGACTCACAATGTCACACACACACTATACAATGAGCTTCTGTGCCATCGTTGCAAAGTAAGAAACAAAAGAGATGTTTTGCAAAGTTCATTCGCTTTCTAAACTGCCCCCATTTTCTGTCGTCCTCGGCTATTTACGCTGTGATCAAGAAGCCCTCAAAATCCACATCTTCCCGAATGATTGTGACTATAGGCAAACCACAACTGTTAGCAGGATCTTCTGTGATCTACATCTCACTTTACTGCCTCATAACAATGAGGACAAACATATGCCGGTTGCTGCCAGAAATTTTCACAGCTGCTAAGACCAAGAAATGCAGCACAAATGTTTGGGTTACAAACACAGCTGGAACTGGAAAACTGCTCGTGACTTAGTTTGACCAGAAACCCAGAGTAACGTTTACCACTATTTGGCAGTCAAGAAAGGCTTCATAACAAAGACGTCGCACCATTTATCTGTACGTTAGGTTAGGGCACAGCAATAATAAATGAAACATACTTCAGGACCTTCAATAGTTTTATTAACTTCCAGGTACGCCTGTGGTGGGATGGGACCCCAATCTAGGGTATAGTTTCATAGCTAAGCGTCTAGTGATTCTGGGATTGGCTCCATACTACCATAACCCAGACGGAAAAAAGTGGTTCGTGAGGATGGATTGATAGCTGGATGGATGGATGGATTGATTTGTTCCGGTTGCTGGTGCTCCCCATAAATATTGAGAGTATGTAGTATTATGTGTGTATTTATGCAAGGTCAAATTTTTTTAAAAAGTGTGTACAGCATTCTTTCACACCCAGTTCCTTTGGTTGTTGACTAATGATGCAACCTGTCTTACGAGGTGGGGGTAAAATTGCCAAAAGTGGGACCGGAAAGAACATACTGGAAGGCGGAATGGCACAGATGGGACCACCATCTTTGTACAGGGGGTGGGGGATAGAACTGCAAGAAGCAAATGAAATGTCAGTTCTGTGAAGCTGTGAGGCTGATGGATACTTGTGGAGCCGAATCCACGTACGTCTGAGAACAACACACACCCCCGCACTCACTTAACTTCCCATCGCTGCGGTGATACTGCACGCCAGATATGGCTGCCAGAAAAGCAAGACAATTGCATCCCACGGTGGGAATTACAGATCTAGTTAAGATAGTTCACTCGGCCCAAGAGGGGAGCGAGACACAGTGTTTGTATGAAAATATGTCTCTTCTATTAAAAAGGGGGGGGTTGGGTGTGAGGAAATGTTGCAGAAGGACCTCATTATTGATCAAAAGCCTCGCTTCCCCTGCAAAAGAAACATTACTCACACCGTAAGGCATTATTTATCCCGAACGTTTGCATCTTACAGCAGAACCAGCATCGGGAATATTCTAATTCAGTGCGTTTGCCGCATTTGCGTATTAGAATCATAATTACCGAATAAGCAGCCCAGTGGTTGGATTCATTACCTTCTAACTGAAGCACCCAGGTTCAAATCCTCACTTCTGCTGTAGTACCCTTGACAGAGGCACTTACCCTGGATTGTTCTGGTAAAAATTACCCTGCTGTAAAAGACGAGAGGCATACAAGTATTAGAAGACCCTGCAGAGCACAAGTCCGACGTTTTAAGTCGTCTTGGATAAGTACGTTGGCTAAGTCAATAAATGCATACATTTTTTCGCCACTGTATTATTTTTAAGAGCTGGATCTTCCACGTGTCAGCGTGACTGTTTAACGAAGATGCTGAGATGAGTTGTGTGTCTTTAAACTGCGATATCTGACAACAGAACCCATCCCTTTTCCTAATTTCGACTTTCGGCGTGTTTGTTGGTGTCTCTGTATCTCTCCCCTTCATTAACCGCTTAATATTCAGTATCGTTAATGACAATATAAGAACAATTAAAATGGTCTCCCTCTCATCATATCCGACACCCCCCGTGGCTCTGAGCCGGATGCCCGTGGACATGAGATCCTTTTCAGATGTCTCTGTCATGTAGGGCATTTGGAAAGAAGTCACAAGTTCCCTTCAGTGCCGCTGCCCCCTTCCCAGGTTAGACTCTATCCCCACAGAGTGATGAAAAGGATCAGGATGGGACACCGTGTGAAAAAGGGAGGTCCTACGGTACTGTGCAAAAGTCTTAGGCACCTGTGGGAAAAATGCTATAAAGCGAGGATGGTTCCAGAAATAATGCCATGAATACTTATTAATCAATAAACCTTCTAAAAACTGCAGTAGACAAAAAGAACCTCCATCAGATCAATATTTGGTGGGACCACCCTTTGCCTTTAAAACAGCATCAGTTCTCTTATGCAAACTTGCATGCAGTTTAAGGTAGAGGTTGGGAGGTTCTTCCAAACTGGCCGCAGTTCTTCTGCAGACTTTGACTGTCTCTGCATGTCCTCCCAGACTGACTTGATCATGTTGAGATCAGGGCTCTGTGGGGACCAGACCATCTGTTGCAGGATTCCTTCTTTTTGCTCAACATAGTTGTGTACGACTGAGATTGAGTCTTTGAGGTCATTTTCAGGGTGCAGAATGAATTTGGGACCCATCAGAAACCCCCCTGATGGTAGATAAGAATGTACCTGTACTTCTCAACAGACGTTGAAGTTGCATGCCTAACACTTCTACACAGTACTGTATGTCTTCAGCGGTGGTGACATGATCCTCTCACCCCTTAACTGACCAAGAAGTCGCTCATTCAGAAGCAGTGGCGAAGCTGACGTGGAGATAAGACCCCTCTGTAAATCAGAGTGTATGGTGTATTCGTGCTGATGAACATCCAGCTACAAGAAGAAATAACATATGTTCAGCAAGCGTTCCCCTTCCCCTCGGCCAACTGGAACAACTTAAAATAACCGACAGCAAAACGAAACGGACATTTTGGCGCAAGTGAGCAAACTGCAAAAAGGCGTTAAAACAAGTCGATCTGTCAAATCCGGTCCTCAACGCCACGATTCCAACTCGATGTTTCAAAATTACACATCAAATATTAAGTCACCTGCTAAAAATCTCCAGTTGAGCGTGTTAATGTGACCGTGTTACTTGCGTCCGGACGGCAACACGTCATTAACAAAGGGCAGTGGTAGAAACTGCAGCTCTCGCCACGCAAACACACAGCAACATTTGCTATAATAAGGGGCTCAACACATGAAATAACCTAATGATACCGGCTGGCCGCTCTTTATTGAATTTCAAACACTGGATTCATTTGCACAGCTAATTCTCTGTCGTTCGAGCGCCAACGTGTAACGCGGCGGCAATTAAAAAAGTTTATTTATCCTTTGTTAAGCCCCTCTGCGTGTCACGCCAATTTAGTACTTTAAAGTCGGGGTAAAGTCAAGTTTTGGCGGTTCCATTATACGTCTGCGCACCTTTGATAGCGTGTCGTGTTGTTTCCCTCGCCGCCTCTCTCGGGGACTCCAAAGGTTTCCCCTCAGGCATCAGTAGCCCTTATTAAGAATGTATTCTAGCAGTGCTTTTAATGTGAAAACCCAATAAAGTCATTTCACGCTGTATTAGGCAACCCCCGTTTGTTATTGCAGCGGCCCCGTGGCTCGCGGTGGCGAGGCGGCCCACTTAGAACTGATCCGGCACCCACCCAGGCGCCTGGGAAACGGACGAGCCATTATCGTACCTCGTACGCAACGTTCATCCCTCCTTTAGAGCCGCCATTACGGTGTTTCTAAAGGAAGAGCCGTACGGGAGGTGAGTTTGGAAGGGGTCGCGTTTCCCCACAAACGTCCCACCCCCTGCCGTTCTCGGATGTCGGGAGCCCCCCCACCGGCGGTGTGCCGTGTAGAAAGTCGCCTCCTGCATGAAATGCTTATTACACAGGCGCGGCACAGGCTTAGCTGTTTGAACAATGCATCTGCTTGGCAAATGCACACAAAGTTTTAATGAGACATCAACACGCGCCGCGTCTCCAGCAACAACCTACGGGAGGCTTACTCATTGTGAGGGAAACAATCGCACAGTCATAATTAGGCTTGGGGGATTTCAGCATTTATTTTCGGATGCGCATAATCCTAAAAATGCTCACCGAAGAAAGCCGCGCGCTTACCGGAACAACAGGATCGACGCTGCTTTCGGACGACTATTTAATTTTTTTGTTGTGGATGCGCATAATTGCGCGGCAATGCGGCGACCGATCGCTTAATCTGTGTTCTTTCGCGGCCCCTTTGACGCCCGCTCGACCTTTTCCGCCCACGTTGTTTTCGCCAAAAGGGTCGCCCGTAATGAGATCCCCTTTCAGATGGCAAAGACGGCGGAGACGGCAGAAGTCGAGGGTTTTGCGAAAGCCGGGTTCTGAGGCCCGGTGAGGTGGCGGCAGGAGACGTGCGGCGGGGCGAGTCGTTTCACACAGAAATCGCTCGACGCTGTCTACGATTTGCAGGAGTCTTGCTTCTTTGAAAGTTTATGATTATTTTCTTATCATTTTTAGCTCATTTTTTCTCGGCACGTGGGGATACCTTAATACACAAGGTCACCAGATCACAGCTGCCATCATTATGACTAGGGTGCGATATTGTGTAAAACAGCATCATGCTGGCATAGAAATAAACATTTAATCTGATGTTCTCAAGAGACACAGCCCTTGAATAGAAAGCGAATAGAAGTGAATAGAAAAAAAAAACCAAGTGAGATGGGAGTTTTCTAATGAACTAAGTGCACAGAAAGGCTTCTGGCAGCTGAGGAAAGGACAACAAAAAGCTCCTGAGACACAGTTTTAGTTGGAAGAATAAACCTCTGGAGGGTAAAAGAGCGAGTGGCTGCCCACTCCTCGGTGACCTTAGACAACGTGTTTGTATTTTACTGGAATTTAGACCCATGCAAAGAGGAGCACTTTGCTTTAAACCAAAATTAATTTTGCATTTTCACATTTTGTCCATTTGTCATTTGTCATCATATAAGATGCATTTCATGCCATGTTCCTACAACCAGTGGTTTGCATTTAAAGTAGTTTGGGGAATTTTGTGGAACAAGAAGAACAAAGGGAGATACAGCAAGTTTACAGATTTTGCCCTCTTAGCAGGAGACACTGAGAGAAGCCAGTGGGGGTAGAAGACAAAGCGAGAACGCGAGCGATCAGAAGGGCGGAGATGCGAGCCTTGGTTTTCGGGGCCCTTCGGAGAGCGGGGTTTCTCCTTTTAAGAGGCCCTACTCCTCGGGAGAAGGTCTTGAGGGAAATTAGTCAGAGAGCCTACACTTACACACACACACACACACACACACACACACGCTCATGGAAACACCCTCGGATCACAGAGCGAGATTTGTCGTGAAAGGAGAAGCGCCGCTGCAACAGCTGAGACTTAATTAATTTCACTTAATGAAGTCCCACGTTCCCCGATGAGTCACCGTCACGGAGGAAACATTAGCCCTACCTCTCGCCGCAAATAAACAGCGCGCTGCTAACCAAAACACACAGAACATTTGGAATTACACGTTTGCCATGAATAATCCAAAGCAGCGGCCCGGAATGCGAGAACATATGCCATTTTTCCGAAAGGCTTCCCACCTCGCCTCCGTCTCAGCTAATGTTTATTATTGGAGCGGATTTCTCTTAGCACCTTGCGTTCGATCCTGCTTTCGTCTGAGCGACGGAAGAAAGACGATTCGTGAAAGAAGCGAGGCAGCAAAGACCACCCCCCGCTTACGCCCATCTGTCCGTCACACATGAAGTATTTAAACCCCGGCAAACCGCCATGTTGCTGCAGATGCCGTTCCCAGCATCCCGCCGCAACCCCGGTTCCACCTCTGATCCTGTCCACAGAGGTCCCAGCAGGGGGCTCCGAAACTTTGCCGGGCGGCAGGTGTGAGCCCTCCAAAAATGGAAAGTCCACGAAGCATTTTCCCAACTGTCAAACGCTTCAGTTATTATTTGTTCGTTCAGCCGATGCTTTTCTCAAAGCTCCTTTTAAGCAAACCTCACAATGTTAGGTTTGTACACAAGGCGATTTATACATTTATACAGCAGGGCAACTTTTACTGTATCAATTCAGGGTGAGTAGCTTAATCATGGGTCCTACCGCAGGAGGTGGCATTCGAACTCCCTCTAGCCACCACACCACCTGCTGCTCCCAGTTTACCGAAAGCACTCTTGGTGCTCAGTGACCACCAGGATCCAGGATTGATGCCGCTGGCCTCGCTCTCCTGTTGTTCATTCTCCATCCCGGCAGCACTCTGCCCTTCAAAAGGCGCTGTGGGATTTCCTCTCACAAAGGCCGGGGCTGTCGAACCGGCGTGCTGCCGTTTCCAGGGGGTTCTCTGCCAGGAATGCACTCACATTTGAAAACAATCAGCTGGTGTTCACAGATGTCCCAGCATCCCCATTAATCGGCAGCAGTTATTATAGAGCATGAAAGGCGTGAATGTGTGAATCTCATGCCTGTAGGGCGATGAACAGTCGCATCACGTTCCTCCACACGTAACAAACGCGCCTGCGCTCCTCACTCAGCTTTGCTCAGCCTGCCAGTTCTCACGTGCCCCAAAAGGGGGCACAGTTAGTGGAATGAAGCACAACCAGTTGATTGTGACCCACCCATATCTGACAGGGGGTGGGGCCAGGTGGGTGTTGCCTCATTGGCTCCGCCTCCCTCCGGTGTAAGTAGGGGAGCTGAAATTTTACTGGGTTTCGGGAGTTTGCCACATTAGTATATCGACGGGTAAGGACACCCTTCCCCTTGGGGGCCACTGTGTCCTCAGACAAAGCCGCTTTTGGAGATGCTTGTGTCCGAAGACCCTCCGAGAAGACAAACAAGAGGTGGTCTGCACGATTCCTGGGGATTTCTCGACTTCTCAGCAGAACTACCGTAAAACCCGCCGATAACGGCTCCCGCAAAGGACAGATTCGGACAGTACCTCCCGCCCTGCCGCTCCCCTTCCAATCGCCGACGTCTTCTGATGGGATTTACTGAACACACTGTACGTTTGGGCAAAGTGTAGTGGCTTTCCCATCATGCACAGTTTTATAGCAGGCATGTTGTTGCAGTTTCTTCCTTTGTCTTTCACAGAGTAACACCTAAAATATTGTCTTTTAATAATCTCGCACTGAGGTGACCCTACATTTTGGGCAGCCAATTTTTTTTTAAGACCAAAGGCCTGTGTGACAGAGAGCAGATTAACCCGTTTTTGGGTAAATCCTTTTTGAATCAAAGTGCCAAACCTGGCCAGGTGTCTAGCCTGGTGTCGAAGTGACACCTCGCATCACACAAACTTGTTTTCCCCCTCTGCGGTCTGCTGAAGTGACTGCGCTCAGTCACCGACGTCAAAAAGTGTGTATGACAAAGCGAGAGACTGATATGCAGCATCGTGTGTGTTTAGCACGGCTCTCTATATCTGCGTGCAGTGTGTGTTTGTGCAGGTGCAGTCAGCTGTCCTCGCGTCTGCGCCAGTGGCGGAATGAGGTGACAGGTCCCTCCCGGGAGGACCACGTCTCCGAGTCGCCGTGGCAACCTGCTGCGTGCGGCATCCTTAAAAGAGCCTGACGCCAGTCTTGTCACTAACCTGCCTGTTTGTGTAGCGTTAGGGAGGCTAATCTCACACACACACACCTTCATCACCTTCACGCCTCCTGCTCTCTTCTCCTACCCCAAGCTTCAGATCTGCAGTTTTGCCCGAGAACTCGTGCGGGGATCAGAACCATTCACAGTATAATGAAAACCTTTTCCATTCCGTATAATTAAGGGGGCTTTTCTTAAAGGAGTAAATGATTAATTTCCTTCTGGAGTGGCAATGGAGGTAATTAAAACGAAGACAATCCCCCCCTCTTGTTAAGAATTTTGTGTTATAATATCGCTCGAGGGATGACAAGTACGGGTAGGTAGGGTGTACGTCGGGGGGGGGGGCGTCTAGGGAGGTGAAGGCGTGCTGGGTGAGGGGGGCTACAGGTGTCGGCAGCTTGGTTACGTGTTGCATCACTTTTGATCAAAATGCCCCATTCATTAAAATTAGCTAAAGAAGATTTAAAGGGAGAATGCGGAAGGGGGGGGTCTTTGATTCTTCTTGAAGATCTCTGTTTCACTGCAAGCCGGAGCGGTTTGTGGTTTTAATTTGCTGCGTACTGCTGAATCACTGCGCCACTGCGGGCCAATCTGAGATCTCTGGTGTTTGGCGTTCCCCCCAAGACTGCAGGCCACCTGTGTGTCCACATGGTCTGAGCGCCTGTGGCTTCGTGTTGGAAAATACAGAGCGGAACACCGGACCCCAGGAGTCGGCCGTAATGATTAACTATTATGTAGTTTTACACTTTTCTCTAAGGTGACTTACACAGCTGGGTCATATTTACTGTATCAATCAAGTATAAGTACCTTAATGCGAGGGAACCCCAGTGCGAGAAGACATTCAAACCCAAGACCTCCTTGCGAGGAGTCTGCGATAAACACTACACCACCTGCCGCTCCGCGTAAATACAGCAACTGCAGGATAATATTAACTCCTGTGCCTTTTCGCTTTCTTTTCTTTGACTTCATCCTCTGAAGCACAGTTACCGAGAGCCACAGTACTGAAGACCATCCCTGGGCGACATGCGGTTTAAAGTGATGCGACCCAGGACCACAGTGGGGGGTCAGCCTGGACCCTGTGGGGGACAAAAATAATAAAATGATCAAAGTCCAATTAATGTCAATAAATGTGTGGCCAAACTAAGCAGGTACATACCGCGAAACTCACTTCTATTTTGTCCGACATCTGGGGTGAGAGGAGAGCGATACAAACTCTTTCTGTTGCTCTGGCTTCCATCCCTCCTGCCTAACCTAAAACTGGCGTCCAGACTGTGGCTGAAAAACCACAGCAGGGTGTAAGATATTCCTTTATCCACTTTCACATTAGAGCCCCAGTGAAGATTCAGGTGCAATTTGAAAGTTCACCGAGTTCAGCAGCTAAATGACTTCATTATACTTGGGTGGCAGCTGCCACGTGTCTACATGCAGAGAGGGTGGAGAGAGAGAGAGGAACAGTGAAGGACACACAGAGATCTTCCAGACCAAGGATTTGCCGTTTTCAGTAATACTTTCTATCAAGTATCCTTTTACAAAAACCTGTGCCACACCTTCATAAGCTCAGCATGCTGTGCCAGTGTTTACACGTCACTTCCGAAGCTGAGAATCCAGGAGGTCTTGCGACTTGCCCGCCTTCCCTTCTCTGTTCTCCTCATCCTACGGCAAGTTTTCCCGAAAGGCTCCCATCTGTCATTTATCAACAGACCCCAAAATGTTTCCAAGAGCGATATACTCTTAGACAACAGGTGGCGCAGTGGTTAAGGGCTTAACTGCATGGAAAGTTTGCCAGTTCGAGTCCCAGGCGTATCCTGCTATCGTGTGTGGCAGCAAACAAGTTAACCTGAACTGGCTCAGGGTGGAGAAAAACACAGAGTCTGCATTGCAGCAGCTGACTTTTTGATGATGGTGTTTGTTAGGTAATCGAAATAAATAAATAAATTCCGTGTGGGAGACTCGGAGGACTTTCAGAAAAGAAGCGAAAAAAATAGCCCCTTCCCCGAATGTAAAACTCCTCTGTTCTTGACACCAGGTAATCTCTTCTCCAACATAGAATAAAAACTCATTTCAAGCTCAGAAAAATATAATAATAAGGAGAAGAAGAGCGAGAAGAAACAGAAAAACAGAGCAACATGGAGGCGCCCTGGAAAGAGTTCAGACGCGACGCAATGAAATGGTGAGCAGTGGTGCGAGACGGCTTGGCGATGGCGCTGCTCTGCTTCTGCACATCCCGTCACTGGATTTTTTATCTCGCAGGGACGCTCTGGGTGTCGGGACTCTGGGAGCCAACAGGACGGGAGGGGGGCACCGCAAGACATCAACCCACGGCACCCTTGTTCGCACTGAAGGCGAAAACCTCGGCCCGCGTTGAGTCTCCTATCAAATCTAATCCTTTTGCCCTCCGTCACAGATCAGGCCACAGGTTCTGTTCCCATCACCCCAGTAAGAGCCTTTCAAATGTACAGATAGGCAAGAACAAGTGGCTGTGGTAGAGCAGATCTCACAACCTGGTGTGCATTTTTCGTGGAAGCTCACAAGCAGTAAGGAACAGGAGCGACGCGAGACCCTGCTCAAGGAGGAGGGCCTTCACTGAGGAGCTGTCAGTCCCATTGAAGACACAAGCAGCTCGAAACAATAAACGTGGTTAAATGTCATTGCAGTAAAGAGGCCAATTAATTCAAGAGATGTGCCATATTAACAAACATTTGGTGTCGCTCGCTCAGGAGAGACGAAGCGGAGGCTCTCAAACGTAGAGGGACGTCGTCATATCCGAAGAGCGGACAGAACGCGTCTTTTATCGATTCTGGTTCATTGGACTCAGCCTTAAGATTTCATGAAGAAAGGCAGAATATTTACCGTTTCAAGCAAGCTTACCTAATCTTGTGAACTTGAAAGCGAGGCATTCGAGCGCCACGCGATTACAGGCCCTCAGAAGCCACTTTAGCCGAACGTCCCTCGCATACAGTGAATGGGAATTTTGAGGTTATCTACAAAGGACCATCGGCTACAAATTATCGACACGACTGGGGTTTTAGCGGCATGTAATCTTCAAAACAATTATCCAACAATTGCTCAGAGTAAGTTGATAAAAGGGGCTGCGGGATCTGACACACGCTGGACCAAGGTGGCACGTGTGCGGCTTCTGCCTTCTTTTACCGCATTATCACACATACCCCCCCTCCCCCCTCCCGGGTGTTGCGTACTTCCACAGCGGCCCTCTCGTATCCAGGGCAACGTGGATGGCTCGTATTCCTGGGTTATGGTACCTCTTCCAGCAGAGCTGACTGTCGCTACCGTGTGGCTCTGCTCCGGTGCGAAAACGCAGGTTGTGGTAAAACTCTTCCGAGTGCTCAGCTGAGCTTTTCACTGGTGACATCTCTCAAAACCAAGGCTGAAACCCAAGTAGGTATCGTGATCGTGCGTGAGAGTTTGGTGCAGTGAGATCTAAGATGGGTTTACCTCGAGCCTCTGAGAGTTCCTCACCTGAGACAAATTGTGTGGTTTGCACAGCAGGGAAAGAGTTTAAAGGTTCACTTTGGGGTCTTGATCTGATGTGCTCAACTTTAATACGTTGGGCCTCGGATGACTAACGTGGGGTTTATTTGAATAAAATGGGTTCAGATGGTCGAGTTTTCTGGTTTTGAACTGAAGCAGAGTGACCCAGATCTGCGCTCCCGGTGATGGGAATTCACTCCTTGCTGTGTTTCCATTACACTTGCCTCCCAGCCCACATATACCCAAGCTAACAAGGAGTTACTGCTCACCACTGAGGAGCAACAGGAGAGGGGTTGCCAGGAGGTCTGGCTGTTTGAACACCCGTCATTCCCTGCTCAAACCACCCTCCCTCGGCCCCCCACCGGAGGGGGCCTAATTCAAGGGCCTCACAGGCCGTGAATAACATGCCAGGTTCACTTTGGTCACTGACAGTAACTGAGCTCGGTCCTCCGGCACGGCCCAGAAGCACTTACAGCTACAGTATGTGCTCCTGTCTCAGCAGATCCATCCATACGCACTTCCCCCTAGTCTGCCGTTCTGCCACAGCTAAGCGCTGGCCACCCCCACCGACGTAGGCTAAAGTAGGCAACTGGAGGACTGGGTGTCTGTTTGAAAAATATAAAACTCCTCCGTGTGCCACAGTGAGGACGCCAGAGACTGGAAGTCTAATGTGCAGGTGGCATTTTTCCAGAAGCTCCTGTTTGTAATTTTACCCCCTCAAGAGACATCTTGATTTATAGGTTTTGGGTTAATGGGGAAAATTTTAAACCAAAAATGTTTTCCACTGTCGATCTCTGATAGCCCCCGTGGCTCTCAAAAAGGATGACCCAGGTAAAACTTCAGAAGTGTGGTGCTCTGAGGGGAGATGGAGCATGTGGACAGCTCAGAAAGCAGGGAAACGACTGTGTCTTGGTGCATTTCAAAGATCTCTGAACACCTTCAAAGACCTTCAGAAAGCCCGTGCGGTGCTATTTTCTTATAAGCAAAATGCTTGGAGAATGCAGTTCCTTATCAGATCATGGTGGACAGGTGGGATCAATATCGTCCCCGAGTATTACTGGAGGCCGTGTCTGGGCGGTGACCATTCGGAGTTCCTCAGTCCTATCGATCTCCATTACCTCCATGGGATGAGAGTGAGCAGCATGCCAGGTGACAGTGTCCCAGCATGTCACTGCCAGGGGCCAAACACACCACCTACAGGCACCTGTCTTGCCTGGCAATATTACGGTGACATATTCCTGCAGGGGATTTTTTCAAACCAAGAGTGTTTACACTCTATTAATGAACCATATTTATAAACACAGTGGGTTTTGACAGCACCATTTACAAAGTTACTGCTCCTGTTCTTGTGGTCCCACCTCAGCAATGATGCCAGGAGGTTCCATGTCTAGGTGATTCTGTTGGATTTCCAAACCTCCCGACTTCTTCTGGTTTACATTTGGCTTCTTCTTCAGCTCTACAAGAAACAGTTGTTGGGAATGATTTAAGACATGGGCACCATCAAATCTCCGAAAAGAAGCAGTATTGGAATAAGTTCATCACCATCTCTCACTAGTTGCCAGCCAAAGAGTTTAAGCAGCTGCAAAACCATTTGATCACACCATTGATACAGACAAAGCTGTTCCACCCATTTTATCAGCATCATCTACTTCATCGCAGTTGTGTAACTGGTTTCAGTCTTTGGGTTAGACTGGAGTACCGACTAGACGTTCACTTACTAGCCAGGGAACTTTGGTTCAAGTGACTTAGGTTTGAAATTAGAGATAACCGCCAAAACCCCAAAGGATGGAGTTTGGTACGAATGCATTCATTTCCTTGTCAGTTGCATAAACAGATTAGAAAGGTGCCCTGCATGTGCTTCTGTTGAGAAGAAGCTGGATTTTTGATCAAAAAGTTTCGTGTCCATTTAGGACAAACATAGATCCAGGAGCCGTGACTCCAGGTAAACTGTTGCTCTGTTCTCTCCGCAGGAGCCCGGGAAGCCCAACACTTACTCTGACAAGGAGAACATGGTTGTGACGGTCGCGACTCTCATCAGATACGTAGCAACAAAAGGGTGGCAGTTGGTACTGCAATAAATTAAGTAAAAAAATATGAAGTGTGGATGTGGACTGGAGATCAATGTGTTGGGTTGGGGTGATTTAGGGGTCAAACTTAAAAAGAGTCTCAAAATATACCCTGGCGCAACATAGTAGGTTTACACCAGGCAGATGCGAGCGGCTTACTCCCCAGATTTTGGTATCATCTTATCCCAGGAAAAAAGTTGCTGGGCTTTCAGCAGGAACTGAGGAAGGAAACACACAGTCACATCACTCCCAAAAAAGGCATTCGCCTCCCTTTCTGCTAAGGAGAAAAAAAAATACTTTTCAGCAAAGACCCCCCACCAATCAGTACTACCCCCAAACTCCATTAGTATCATGAGATCCTGGTGCTCTTCCTCTGGGGATAAAATAAGATTACCTTTCAGCGGCGCCCTGCCACCCTCGAGGCGGGGGCACGCAAACCTGGCTGTGGAGCATCAGCACTCTCTAGTGGCACCCCCACAACCTTGCAGCAGCCGACAAATCCGACATGTCCTGCCACTCCCTCCGCTCTGCTGGCAGAGTCGCCCGTCATAATGACACGGCTGCAGACACATTTTGGAACGACACGCCATTCAGAGTTTTAATTGTGCGGACACTCATGTGGAGGGCAGGCAGCAGGAAGCCGCCGCAGATCAGCGGGGTCTGCTGCAAATTGATGATAATGTGCTGTTAATTGAACACACTTCCGACGCTCTCAGCCAATGAGAAGACGCCATCGTGCGATCCCCGTGGGAGCGGAGAACGGAGAATCCAGAGGTGCACAAGATCCCTAATTCAGCCGGACGGGATGCTGATGCGCCGCTGCAGCGAGTTGGCCTCTCTACAATCAGGTGAATGTTGCAGAACTTCTTCAAAAGTACCCCCCACCCCCACATGCTACTCGAGGACTTTAAGACAGCCTCACCTGAGCCTGAGCCTTCACAAAGCCAGGGACCGGTGTAGGGGGCGGACCAGGGCTTAAAGACTCGCTGTGCTGACAAACCCCCTCCAGTCATCAGGGTAGCGGGAAACTGAGTGACGCCCCCAGGGCTGATTCCGGAGGATGACGGAAACACCACCGCTCAAGCACCACAACAGCAACAACGTCAAACTACTCTACACTTTCGCTCTCATCCCGGTCCCCTGGGACAGAATACACCTGTACGTCAGTTTTCGAGCTCTCCGTTTCCGAATTCCCGATAAAAAGAGCGGTCTGTGTTGATATCCAGCTCGGTGGCTTGAGTCGAGAAGACCAGGCATTACCAAAGCGGAAACACACCAGAGAAATGCTGCAAATGACAGCACTGTACAAGACTGTCTGTGTTCAGACTTTTCCCCGTGTGGCCCAGGTTCAAACGTAGTTTCTGTTTCATCATTTCAGTCACTTCTGTTCAGTCCACCAATAACAGTTCGTAACAGTAACAGCCATTACAGTCACCACCTTTTATTGTTTTTTCTATTTTACATTGCTGCATTTCTTCCTTTTTTTAATTGTTTTTGTTACTAATAAGGAAAAATGTAACGTATGATAATAAGTTAAAAAATAACTTCATACAAACACACAAATGCCTATTAATGACCTCATCAGCTGTTTGGTAATTTTGTAACTGGTGTTGACAGTGTTCTTTACCAACACTGAAATGGGGGTTTTAGGGTGAGATATTTTGGGGGAATTAAATGGGGTGACTCGGCTGAACCTGGAATAAATCTTACATTTCCTCATAAAAAAAATGGAAACAGCTTCCAGATATTCGAGGTAGGGGTATTCAAGAGATTTCTAGGAACCTATTACTCTCAGATACCGGGGTATAGGTGTGATAAATTCTGTGAACGCAGACAAGACGATGAGGATTAACTAATTTTCTTCTTTCTTTTTTTTTAAACAGGATCGCTATTGTGGTGCTGTCTGTACGATAGCAGCCGTGCAATAACATTTGCAGGTGCGCTGTCACCGGTCTGGGCTCGACTCGCAAAGCGCGTCTCAGCACGCCCTCCCCACACTTCGGTGATCTCGCCCGGCAGCCGGGCGGCCCCGAGGACAGCCTGACAGGAGAGCGGGGCAGAGTCGGCGAAGTGGAGCTCATCACTCCATCTTTCGCAGTCCCCGCGGTCCAGCTGTCTGCCTGTGGTGTTCACCGCTCGATGAGGCCCGCCACCCGCCCTCCGCAACCTCCCTGCTCAGCCGTGCCCTCCCCGTCTCCCTCTCTCCTCCGCCACGGTGACAGGGTGCGTCAGCCAATCAAAGGGCAACGCAAAGGAGCGAAGGCTCCCAAACAAAGCGCACGACGGCGTCCGTAGCACCAGCGCAAAAGGCGCGTTTCATTCAAATGTCACCCCGTCCCCAGAAGCATCCTTCCACACCGAGCGTGTCATCTGCATTTGAGCAGCTTTCCTTCTCCTGCTTCTGTGCACCCAGCATGTCCCGTCTGCTGGATGTGACCCGTGACTCCGCGCCACAGCTTAGAGCCGTGTTTACAAAAAATACTAACCGTCACAATCAGTACAGCAACAAAACGCTGCCCCTGCCGATAGAACTTCTGCAAATTATTTCCAATGCCAGGATCAATGAGAGCGAGAGCATCGGGGTTGGGGTCTGTTACTCTCTGTGGTGTGAAACGGAGAGATATGTAATTATATGAATGATGGTAATCGGGAGTGACGTCACAGGGGGAGTATTTACAGTACGGTCTTGTTCTCCTTCTGTTGTTGCTGTTTTGGGTGAATCGGGAGTCCTCTTCGCCTCCCACAGATTCACTTCATCTGCCATCTCCTTTGCAGGTGTCTGACCGAGTCGGGGGCTGGCCTGAGATCTGGACGCACCACCTGTCACCGCCAATTACCTTCCCTGCACCTGTGGCCGCTTTCCGGATTGCCGTGGGCAAGGGGGGGGGGATCGGCTGGTTCTGTGACAAACCCTTACTGTCATTGCCACTTAAGGGGTCATCTGATTGACTGGGGGTGGGGATCTCCTCAAGCCCACTGGGAAGAAAGTGAACCAGAAGGGTACTGGTGCAGATCCTGTTGGCTGGACAGTTTAAGTGGTTGTTTCATCAGGGCTTCTTCATTTAAAACCAGGTGCGTGAAACAGATTAGAAATTAAGCAACGTGAAAAACTGCTTGGTTTGTGAAGGAATTCCTAAGATAAGCAAGTAACAAAAGATGCCACGAAACTGAAATATAAATACACCCACCCCCCACCCCCACGTTCCACCCACCTGATGTGCACATGATGTTTACTAAACACCTTCTGACTATGAAAACCAGTAAAATATCTACTTGTAGTGCAAAAACAGGTTCGAGGGCATCTGGGTTAAAGTCTGGCTCCATCTGTGTGGAGTTTGCATGTTCTCCCCGCGTCCATATGGGTTTCCTCCCACAGTCCAGCGACATGTGTTCCAGGTTAATTGGCCACATTGCGATGGACTGGTGTCCCATCCAAGGGCAGTTTCAGTCTGGCACCCCGTGATTCTGAGGCTGTGGAACACTGTACCTTTGACCAGGACAGAGTGGTTAATTGTGGGTGAATGGATATAAAATATGAGAAGAAAATATTATGAAATACTTACAGAGACATTTGAAGCTGCAGTAGAACTTTCTGAGAAAGCAATTCCAGCACCTCAGTTTTGTGCCTATGATTCACAAAGGTGTGTCTGAGTACAGACTGCAGGCTGGTATGGTTATCTTTACCTGTGGGTTTCGTTCCGTGTCAGTGTGCGTTGTGAATCAGGGTGGAGGAACCAGGTAGGGAGCATTCCCCTGTCGGCTTGATGGAACGGCCAGCTTACGTTCAGTTCCTCCCCTTATTATTTTTGGAGCTCAGCTACCAGTCCCACCACCTTCATGTTGGAGCTCCTGGTCTGTTCGGTTCAAAAGCAAAGAGCAAAGAAACTGGGCTGTGAAAGGTTTCCCTAAAAACATCTTCATCTGCACCCGGTCTCTCACACTCTAGTGCAGGTAAGAGTTTTCTATATTGTTACACAACAAAATGCCTCGCAAACACTGTCTTTAAGAAGAATGTGCAATTTCACACATCTTTAGAGCTTGTTATGTTACAGCAGGGCACTTGTTGGGTTTTAGGCCAAAAACCTAAGGTTACAATTCCACGTCTTTAATGACAATCCTACCTTGTGCATGGACTGACTGACTGGGGAAAAAAATCCAAATGAATGAAGCAGATGTCAACATGTCACTGGGAGGTTATTTTGTCTGTAAGGAATAGGGAGAAGAAGCTAAACCTTAATGGGACTGACTGATGTCCATCTGTACTGATGAGCAGCTTATTTTTCTAAGCATCATCCAAAGACAACACAATTTCACACACTTCTAGGAATGGGGAGGCTGAGAAGGTCTCTGAACTTCGTCAGACTTGGAGAAACAACAGCATCTTCGTAGAAGCTGTTTGTCTGAATGGTGACAAACCATAAACTCACCTGTAATGCGAGAAGAAACTCCCTCTTCACATTTCTGTCTTTTCTCCATATCACGAAAGGGGATTTGTTCGAACCTGGTCACAAGCTCAAATGGCCGAGTCAAACAAAATTCCACCCATCCCACAAGTTTGTTACGTCGCTGTAAACTGGACTGAAAACAAAATAGAACGAAAAAACAACAAAGAAACGCTGAAATTGCATCATCAAAGTAGTATTGAATCAAAGCATTTTTACATTTGATACTTTAATATTTAAATTCTGCTTCTCGTGTTTGAGAACATTCTGTGGAATGTGTTTTTGGTTTTCGTTTCTTTTCGTGCAGTCAATGACAACACAGGCATGTTTTACCACTTGAAGGTGTCAAAACAAGTTCTCCAGCATTTCATTAATTTTTTGCAAAGGTCTTGAGATTCACCACACAAATGGCACAACCCAGACTAGACCAGTTTATCTCCGGCATGCAGACTAAGATACAGCTGTCAACAAGTGAGATGCTGGAGGGAAAATGGAGAAGTACAGAATTCTGTATAAAAAACAACTTTCCAGTTCTCTGCTGACTTTGAAATTGTTTTCATCCAAAGCAACCTTCATACCATTGATCCATGTAGACATATAGTACATGACATGCAGGAGCAAGTCTGACATACTGGGGGGGGGGGGTGGGGGGTGGGTGCCTTTACCCTTCATTTGGTTATATTACCATAGTACATTACCTTACTCCCCAGACCCAGCAAAAAAGTTAATATATTTCTAAGATTTCTAAAAAGTCCAAGGCCCGCAGTCATGTAGCATAATTTAAAACTCTTAATGTCTTCTACAAGGTACAGATTGGGAGACGGGCTGAAAAATAGTCCTCTACAGTGAAAAAAGAACAAGCAGTTCTCAGAAGTGTAATAACCAAAATCATCAATAAAACCAAATGGAACCGTTTGCCAAATGAGTTAAGCAAAACATCATGTTTCAGAACATCAGCCAACAAACTCAGAACCATCAGTAACTGAGCTCAAAGAGTATCCAGACATTAAACATCTACCAATGAGTCAGACGCCCTCTCAACATGCCTCTCCTCGCCGCTACAAAAACATCTCCACCGTTTTTCCCCCCTCCTCTTCTACAGTCTCATTTTAAAGTCTTTAACCGAGCTTTACGTAAAGCACTTGGTACTTGTTGCCTCTTAATTATTCCGCTGCATGGGGGAGCCGGGGGGAGTGACCGGGGTCCAGCCTGCCTCAGCGTATTTTACTACTGCGATTCAGGTAAAACAGTGAGTACGTGGTTTAAGTGGCTACGCAAACCCTCAAACAGGAACAGTTCCGGCTCCTTGTAAATTAAAGACTGTAACGTCTCACGTTTGAATCCTGGAAAGGGATGTTCAGCTGCAGCAAATCGCATTTATGGGAATCGAACTAAAATGTTTATCCATTTGTGGAGGATTATTTAAAATCACTTTATTTCAGAGGAGGATTCTTTCCAAATGGCTGAAAATGTGTGTGTAAGTCGGCCCTTTTAGGGGAACACAACTGCTGAGCCTGTAAATAATGCAGGCTTTACCACAGCAAGCACTGTTTACATCTCGATGATCCTCTGCTGCACTATTTGGAGGACACTGTTACGGAATTTACCTGTATCAACAGGTGAGGCGAATCGGGTGAACCCCTGGAGGACTGCGGTTGCACACTGCGGAGATCTGGTGCTGTGTCACTGACTGACTTTTGTTTCTCCCTCCTTCAAGAGCTGCAGACATGAACTGGAACAACCTGTGGGCCCTCATCAGCGGGGTGAACCAGTACTCGACCGTGCTGGGCCGCATCTGGTTCTCGCTCGTGTTCATATTTCGCCTGCTGGTTCTGGTGGTGGCTGCGCAACAGGTATGGAATGACGAGTCCAGCCAGTTCACGTGCAACACGGTGCAGCCCGGCTGCCGGAACGTCTGCTACGACAGCGTCTTCCCCATCTCTCCAGCCCGAATGTGGGCCCTGCAGCTGGTCGCCATCATCTGCCCTTCGCTCATGGTGGTGGCGCACGTGAAGTACCGCACGGAGAAGAACGCCAAGTATGCAGAGACCCAAGCAGGCAAAGGCAAACCTGTGTACCTTCACCCTGGCAAGAAGCGCAGAGGGCTGTGGTGCACCTATCTGCTCAGCCTGCTCATGAAGTCTAGCTTTGACCTGGGCTTCCTTTACGCCATGTACCACATCTACGGCTTCAATGTGCCTCTCCTCTACCAGTGCTCCCAGGCACCCTGCCCCAACACAGTGGACTGCTTCATCTCCCGGCCCACCGAGAAGAGGATCTTCATGATCTTCATGGCGGTGACCTCGGTGTTCTGCATCGTGCTCTGCCTGATCGAGATCTGCTACCTGCTGTACCGATGTGGGACTAAGTGGCGGTATGTGTTGGGGATGCCAAGGGAGTGGCATGACCCCACCATCAAAGAAGAGCTCTTCCTACAAAACGACAAAAAGAAAGAGGCCATCAACAGCACTGACCATCAGAAATGACTCGTCTCTCTTCCCGTTTTGGCCACAAGGAGACGCTTTGCATATTTAATCAGGAGATTCCTCATCTGGCTTTCGAGATGCATGGAAACCATATACTGCTTCACGAAAAGGAGATACTGACCCCTGGTGTACAAACAACAACAACACAAAATTTCCCATCGAAAGCGCTCATATTCCCCGAAATGTTTTTCCGGAGCGAAAAGCACCCGCTGCCCCAGGTCATTTGTGGTCGCACAGTTGGAATAGATGCAGAAGAAGATTACATGTACCTGAGTGGCAGCATTACATCTGTCTGACGCCTCTAAGGCAACTCGCAATGAAACGTTAGCTTTGTACAGTAAATGTACAATAAGCTAATTGCAATGACTTATGACTTTATACAGCACGGTAACATTTTACCATATCAATTCAGCACAAGTACTTTGATCAAGGCATCAAGGGAGGGGCAGGAATTCAAGCGAGGGACTGGACTGAAGGAAGATGTCTCTGACCACTGCACTGGATTATGATCAGCACTTTAAAGACTAAAGCTAGTTTAACTAGAATTGCGCAAGCGATATAAATTACATGAATAAAACAAATATTTGAGCGCTGCGTAAAATTACTTGTAAATCAAGTACAGAACTCTACTGCACGTTGTCATGCCTCAAAGAGTTTGATACTCTGGAAATAGCGACGAAAGGATGATAAATGCGCTAGTTGACCTGCCAGACTGTTTAAGGTCAGAAAACATCATCTTAACATGACGTTAACCATAAATATGCGCAATGTATGACTATTAAAGTTACACTTTACAGTTTTTGCATACTTGTGGCTCTGTGGTATGTTTGGAACAAAATGCAAATATGGGAGGATTTATTTGAAATATGCCATCAGTGCTTACTGGGATCTCTGTGCGAGAAGTGTGTCTGCAGCACGGCCGTGTGTCCTCCAGCTTTGCAGTGGCCATGGCGATCGCCACCCCTCTCTCCTGCCAGCAGCTCAAATCGGTGCGATCGCCCTTAAAGGACACGGTCCTTTAAGATATAGCATCTCCAGCACTTCATCTACATTCTCCCGGGCGCCGCTTCGAGGTCTCCCGACTCCGTCTGAATGATGACGGCTGAACTCGAGGGTTAAAGCTGACAGTCCCACGGGCAGTTAGGAGACGGCCCTGCCAAACACATCTCAGATGTGTGTTTACGGAGGCCGCCGGACAAGGTCTTCAGCTCTCTGTCGCCGCGGATGCGTCTTGGCCCTCTGAGAGGATGATGGATTGGGTGAATCATGATGGGAGGGGGTGGCTAGGGGGCTTCTGTAGGGATCTGGACTAGGTCATGTTTACAGAGATGATGCAGGTAAAGGGACAGTGGCAATAATGCCATGTACGACTTCTGCACATGTTGTTCTCCACCTTCCCTGCAGAGTTACTGTCACACTGGTTCTTAAAATGCATACTACCCCCCCCCCCCTCCACCCCTAGGGACAGAACCCATCTGGGTTCAGACCTAACAGACTTCCCCGCATGCAGTCTCCTGTTGCAGCTCAGCAGGGTGCTTGTCAGGGGCTGACAGGTACACACTGCCTGTCCCGAACCGTGGTTGTACTTCTGTTTTTCCTGACAGCCTTTTCAGTCATTCTTGTCCATTTTCTTAAAGCCAGGAGTCAGTGAGTTTACCAACCACAGCAGCAAGGTCAGGTCCAGTCAGCCAAGGCGTGTGCATCCTCAGGTAAAACTATGACTTACCTAAGTGCTAATTGAAAGTAAACATATCGCCCTAAGAGACCACTCCAGCAAGCTAAGAGGGTATGTGTGCAAACAACAAAGTGTTGACTCTCAACCTGAATACAGCACTGAAACTCAGCCCTTAAGCTCTTAAATCCTTCAAACCTTGGGCATCTTCCTGCAGGGTCTGGACCTTGAGGCCTGCTGGACTTCCGAAGCTAATCCGCACACATCATCTCGGCTGTGAACTTAATCGTTCTGCCCTTTCGCTTGATGCAAGAAAGAGTCCTCGAATCCCTTTCCAGGCACCATCCATCACTTGAAAGGAACATCTCTGGGCCGCAGCCACCAGCCGAGCGGGTGGGTTTACAGTCCATCCAGTCAAAGCCTGTAAAAGGGAAAGCAAAGGCAGTAACAACCGGAACTTTCCTACTCTTCCCCGAGTCACTTATAACCATCGGGCTCAACAAGCAGACTTGGGACTAAGTGATACCAGTGTTTTTGTCAAAACAGCTAGAGAACCACCACTAAAGGTTCGGATGGCAAAGGCTGCACGTTAAACAAAAAACTGTGTATAACATTAAATTGGGTTTATTCAAGAACCTCACTTAAAGACGAAGGAGTTTATATTTGACCACGAGGCAGTGTATGTAAAAACTATACAGAATACAGCAAAATAGACTGAAATATGTATTTTCTATATTAACTTTTACGTACTTTTTATAAACAGAGCAAATTTTCCACCACCTCTGCTCCTCTCTTGCCTTCTGCCTTTTCGCACAGTTGTTTATCGCGGTTTGTTATTTTGTATTATTATATAATTAAGTGCCCTGAAGTCACCCATTGACAAACAGAACGGAACAAAAAAAATTTTTAAATCATAAATAAATGAATAAATAAATTAATTAAAGCTGATACTTCGTCCTATTGCCTTCAGTTTCGCGCGTGCGCACTGACGTCTTTTATTTTAATAAAAAAAAAATAAAAATAAAAATAAAAAAAAAAAAAAACCTGACGATAGAAACTGACGTGTTGCGAAGCCAATGGCAACCTGGGAATTTGTGTTACGTTCGGACGTCATGGCCAATGGGCGTTAAGGTAGGTGGGAGGGACTCCAGTAGGCGGAAGTGCGGTCGGATCACTGCGGTCGTGACGGGTGAGTGGACTTTGGGAACTCGGCGTGTGTATAATGTCATCCTCGGGTTAAACGACAAACTTTCGGTTTTAATTCTAAATAATAAGTAGTATGTTAGGCAAAATGGTGATTTATTCGCGCTTCCGCGATTAGGGCCAACACGTGTGCGCTTTCGTTAGCGTCCACGTTTCAGTCCTCGCGCTCAGGTGAATGTTTTGTTTTATTATTATGCACCGCTGGCCTTTTTTTCCTGTAAATCAGCTTACTGTGTTTGAGCCATTTCTACAGCCGAGTATTTTTACTGCAGCAATTCGGTTGAAGTAGTTTGTTCAAGGACACTTGAGCAGCAGAGGGGTGTAGGACTCAATCCAACAACCTTTATGTTACAGGTCCGTGTCCCTAAAGCACGTGACGCGTTGGCCTTTGTGTTGCGGTAGCGGAGCAGCGCCATGTGGCCGGTGCTGTGGACTGCCATGCGGACGTACGCCCCCTACGTGACCTTCCCGGTGGCCTTCGTGGTGGGGGCAGTCGGGTACCACCTGGAGTGGTTCATCCGGGGCACCCCGACGCCGCAGCAGGAGGAGCGCGGGGTCCTGGAGGTGCGGGAGGACCGGAAGCTGGAGGAGCTCATGGGACGCGACAGCACCCAGGTCACGAGCCTGAAGGAACGGCTGGAGTTCACGCCCAGGGCCGCGCTCGACCGCAACCGCCCGGAGAAGAGCTAGAGCACCGTGCGGAGCGGCGCCCCATCCCCTCCGCCACTCCCTCTCCATAACTGGAAGACTGTTGTGATCCACTTTATCACTCTGGAACTCGTGTGTCATGGAAAAACACACTGGACTTGTTTATGTGTCCAAATGTGGTCCTGGATTTTATCGGCCGCTGTCAAATTAATAAGGCACTGGTGGTTAATGTTTAAAAATAGCCACTTTTTTTGGGGAGTTAATATTCCCAAAGGGTTATTCCAAGGAATAAAGGTCTCTTAAGGGACATTATTTTATTCCTGGGTCGTCTTGGCAGTCGAGCAGATGAAGAATTTCAATAAGTTAATATTAATGTTAACAATATTAATATGAATATTGTTAGTATTAATTCATATTTGAGGCAAACGTATATTTATGAGTTATTTATGAGTGGACTGTTCAGCTGTGGGTTCAAATCCAGCTCAGTCTGTGTGGAGTTCTGGGTGTTCCGGTGTCCTCCCACAGTCCAAAGGCGTGTTTCAGGTTAATTGGTCGTTCTAAATTGCTCATTGTGTGCGTGTAGCCCCCCCGTGATGGGACTGTTATCGCATCCAGGACGTAGCTTGATAACCCGCAACCCTGCGCAGGTTAAAGCGGTTAATGCTAATGGATGTGTGGGTTTATGAAACTGGTAGAGCAACTGATGCAAATAAATCGATTGCGTTTTTCGGCGAAGGCATCGGTGGCGTAAAACTCCCGGCCGAGGAGAAACCTTTAATGATGTAGTGACTGTAGCGACGGCGGTACCTGCAGCTGTGATGTCACAGTGAGTCACAAGAAGGGAAACGGAGGTGGGAAGCGGTGCAGTGCCAGGAAGCGTGAGAGAAACTCCCAAGGAACACACACACACGCGCGATGTGTTTAAGATAAAGAGATGAATGCTTATTTTCAGTCTTCTCAGAAACCAGTTTTTTCACTAAGCTGATTTAGATGTACAGATAAAAACTTAATTAATCCCAAAGGAAATTAGACGAGTGCAGCGGCGCAAGGGGAGAAAGAGAAGACACTGGAACATCTAAACAGTGCAAAAATAGACGGTCTTATACTGTGTTTGCATCCTTATGGCAACTATTTTGCATGAGTATATGGAATTTAAATGGAAAAAAATGTTCAGAGTTTAACTCTGGTCCCGAAACATTGCGCTGGGTCACTTGTCCACCTGAAGCTTCAAGTCAAGGTTCTGTGAGTGTGGTCACTGGGAAACAGGCGAACGTCCACTTTTCAGCTTCACGAAGGACAAAACATCCAGCGATAAGACAAGCTGACAAGGTACCGTCCTGTTGTTGTATAAGTGACTTTGGTATTTATTCATCAAAACGGCTTCGTTCTTCATGTGTCCGTGGGGCTAAAAGCAGGGCGATGCCGTCTGGTAGCAAGTGGCCATTTTTGGTGACATTTTTTTCCATCGCTGACAAACATGCATAACAATTATCGTGGCTTTATGTGCTTTTACAGATAAATTTGGACAAACGTCCGTGGGACTCGTTTCGGAAATTTCTAAATGTGGGTGGGAGTCACTCGGCTCCTCTTGGTAACGTGAAAACTGCATTATTTCATTCGCTCTGATAGTGTTATTAAACTTCAATGACACAACTATTGATCTTTCAGACGTGTGTGTAATTGATGTGTAAAAAGGAAAAATAGAAACTTATATCTGATGTTGGCGATGTCAAGTTGAACTCCTCACACAACGTTTACGTCCAACAGCATAAACAGGAAGAGCACAAATGAGCGGTTCTGAAAGCCGTGTGATTTTATCACGCTTCAGGAATGTGTTTGTTTAGGGTGCTGCGACTTGACTGATACGCGTAATTACGGTGTCTTTATTTTTGGAGATTTTCATGTCGCTTTAATAAAGGTGCGGCATAATTCAGCAATAAGCTGGGAGGCAAAAAGCGTCATTTTCACAGGGAAACACAGCAGTTTTCCTGGGAAGCCTGTTTGTGTTGCTTGTTTGGTTAAGTAGTCAAAGTGATTCACAGGAGGGAAAATGATAATAAAGAAAGACTTAAATTTAAGGGGGCCGGTCTCCTTTTGCCAAGATAAACTACGATTGAGGACGTTGAATGAGGAGTTTCAGTGAAGGATTTATACCGACCTGCTGCTTGAATTCTCACACATCTACCTTCTTGGGATTTTTCCAAAGAAACTTCAAGAATAATAAATCTTGGAATCTGAAGCGCTGTCTATTTATGTCCTACGCCAGTGTTATTGAAGGGAAACTGTACGCAAGCTATAAACAGAAATGAGAATTGGGCCGTGCCAGAGTGCAGGACTGACGTACGTGACGGGTTTCTGCACGGTGCTGCTCCTCGGTGGCATCCGATTACTTCACTTGTGTAAACCGGCAAAGTGTGAATAAGCAGGGAGATGCTATAAACCGGTAAATGACGGATGACCTGTGTTTACCGGCTCGTGGCAAAAGGTGACAGTAAAGAGCACTGAGGTGCCGTCGGACTGCAGGACTGCCTGAATTCAACTCATTTCCACAGCGTTTATAGATCACGAAGGGTGTTCCTCGGCGTTGGTGATTTAACATCAAGACGGCAAACGGGATGAATTGGACATCGATCAGGATTAAGTAGGAGTTCCAGGGGAAAATATTTGTATTTTTAGTAATTGTTAATCAGCTTTAGTTCAAATATTGCTCCAAGTTAAAAATATACAAACACAAGCAATTTCTCATACTATATGTCCAAGATTCTTAGAGAACCTAACCAGTGAGTCGACTGATGGCCGGCTCTTTTTTTAAATCCTTCACCGATTGTGTTTTAATGGTTCAAGTGACCTTGGAGTTATAAATTATAAATGGACTTTGGTCCCAGTTGTGTTCATAAGTTGAGGAGCTCATGTATAATGCAGCTGACCAAAGTGGTTGATTTGTGAATAAGAACAAAAAACGTTGCTGTCCTAAGACCAGGTCTCTCCGAAGCTCCGGATGAAAAAACATTTTCACTCCTGTCCCTGGTTCGGTTCCTTCCACTAGAACGGACCAATTCTGCTGGTTTCGATCTAACGTGGAACCCCGATTCTTGCTTTTTTAGGCTTTGCCTGAATATTCCAGTCCAAATTGGATGGTTGAACACAGCAGTGTCGTGAAGTACAACGGTAACCTTCACTCACCTCCTACAGAGCCTCAAAATTCCCATCCCTTGAGAGATGTGTGTGTTTCACAGTGAGTCTAGACTTGATGTTCCTGGACTCCAGGATGCCAGGATGTCGCCAGAGCAGGCGCACAATAAGTGTGCAGAGATTCATTCTGATATCCTCTGATGGTCCCCTGATGGCAAGCAGGGAACAATAAGCGATGGCCTCCCCCAAATCAGCCCCTTCCTGTTTCACACGGTCTCGGATCCTCTGCTTGCTCCCACCACCCGCTGAAGGCGTCCTCCTGCGACCCAGTCACCTTTCCCTCCCAGCGACTTTACGCTGGTTAGATGATGGATGCAAACACCACTTTCAGTTGGAAGGACCCAGATTTGAATCCCACTCCCTGCAACCCTTGGTCAAGGTGTTTATCCAAAAATTACTCCTTTGAAACAACTCAGCTGTATAAACAAGTAAACCACTGTAAGCAGCTTAATTTTGTAAGCCGTGTTGGAGAAAAACATTAGATAAGTGTATATTTACATAAATATGCTCATATGTTTGATTTGTGGCTATTGAAACTGAATGATCAGTAATAGCCGAAGACATGGGCCATTAACGGTATAGATGTATCTCAAAGGCAGTCTTCCAAAAATAAAAAAGCAACAATGAATTACGACGGTGCATAACTAGCCAAAAACACTGAGAAATGCACCCAAATTTGGCTGTCGGTACCTGCTAAGGCTTTATACTCTGCAACAAGGGGGGTTTTTGTGAAAACAGGCGGGTGCCAAGTGAAGTACACGCCTTGAATTGTATGTTAGTTTCAATGAATTAATCCTCCAAGGAACAGAGGAGTCGGAGGAGGTGTTCGGGATTCTGATTTATTTAGGCCTAAGTTTGCCGTGGCATAGTGGCCATGACTTCAGGCCTCCGGGGACATGGGATGATGTGTGTCGGGTCCCACAGCAGAGTGTAGAACAGTTCCCAGCACCGGGGCCCATTGTCCAGCCGAACAATCCTCACAAGATTATCTCAGACGCAACAATGGAGCCACGGGGAAGCTGAAGACCACGCACTTCCTGCCTGGTGCTGGTGATGAGAGCGATCACAAGGCGCAGGTACGACACACGCTCACACACACACACACACACACACACACACACGGGCCGAACAAACAGGAGGAAACATTGCAACACGCTAGGTCTGTTTTTCTGTGGAGTGATTATATGAGCCCGAGGGCCTGTGAGACTGTGAACCCCTTACCTAAGCCGGGTGAAGCACATCAATGCGCAGGCAGCCCATCCAGCCCTACAAGCAGATAAACAAGGAGCACGAGGCTGGTATTTTTAGCCCAATTTCCTCCCGCGGTGTAATTGCAGCCTCCCGATGTCTGTTGTGGCTTCGAACCGGGAAATGGCTTTCGTTGGTTCAGCTGGCAGGAGGCCGTCGATAATTCTGGGCACAACAGAGCGGTGAGTAATCTCACGGCAGCGAAGGCTGGCACCGATGCCCGTAGCTCAGACCGGCAGGCAGCGCACGGCTCAAGCGGGGTCAACCTGGAGGTCCGTCGTGCTGCAAGGTACAGGCCGGGTTCTTTATTTTCAATCCTTTATCAAGCTCCAGGTCCAGAGGTGTCTCGGTGGCTTTGCGTGAGGAGTTGCTTCCTGGCTTCTGTGTTGAGACCCGGGTCCTTTTTTTACTCACAGCGACACCAGAGGGCAGGTCAGGGAGGGCGGTACTTTGGTAACAATGGGAGGATGCGCCTATGACAAAAAAATAGGATGCGCTGTGGTACCTGTTCATCGTCAGGTTGGCAGTAGCATCCACCAGCCTCCGTTGTGTGATCTGACAAGCGGGTTCGCCTGCCGAAGTGAACACAGAGATCCGAACGTGAGCGAGATCACGCTGGCCTTTCGATCGCAAAACACATTTGCGTGACAAGTCCCTCCTCAGCCAATCAGATGCTGCTGTCTAGGAGAGAGGGTTCAGCGGCACCTAGTCAGGGGTATAAAAACAATGTTGTTTTTTTTTTTTTGCCCCGACCATTTTTTCCTTGACATCTTCCAGGATGAAGTGACGGAAAATTCTTTTTAGTATCACTAGACAGATTTGTGCTCCAGGACTGGTTTAGAGCAAACACGGGGGGTAGGGACCCCGCACCAGATGCTCAGTGACCCCCGTTGGGTTGCGGTGCAATCTAAAACCCATGCTGGCGTGAGATAAGAAGCAAAACTCTGAGGTCAGTGCCAGCTACAACAAAATAGCAGCGTGTCTGGAAAGGCAACCTTCTCGCAGTTGAGCCAGGTCACCAGGAAGCCATCAAAGGAAATGTCCCCAATAACTCAAAGCCCTCATTACAAAAGGTATGGTCCATTAGGGCTTGAAACTGAGACGTCTTCTTCTGAAATAAGACCAAAGTAAAACAAAAGCTTTTACATTTATTGCTTGGTCCTTTTTTTTTCTTTTTTGACCTCAAGGTCAAAAATTAAATGGTACAAAAGCTCGTCCCACCTAGAAAATTCCAAATCAAGCCATTTCCTACTGCAGATAAGTGCTTATCTCTGGGCAGACAGTCGTGGAAATTGCTGGAAATGATAGGGTGGAAAGGGCAGTACAGGAGCCAAACAGAAAAATGAATCTGGGAGTAAGAAAAGAAAAAGAAGAAAAAAAGCCGTGCGGTCATGAAGCGCGAGGTTCTGGACCGCGTCGAAAACGCGGGTTGGAAACATCCACGCGTTCAGGGACCGAGCGAAACCAGCCAACCACGGCCCCTTCTTTTTCACCGCTTTCTGCGACCAGCGGAACAGTTTTATTCTCGCAAAACATAACCATAAACTCGCATTTTTGCGCTTCGAGCTGAACGTGCGTTCCCAGGGAACGTGCATCATAAAGGTTTGGAGCATTTGTATTAGCTGCGTATTTATGATGCACCCCTGCTCGCACGCATACAGTAAAGACACAGCTGCAAATATTGTAAATGTACAAATGTATGTAAACATAGCGTCAATCCATGGGAAAACGTGTCTCTGGGGAAAGGGAAAAAAGGCAGAATGCATCCCCATGGATTGAGAGCAGCTGCTTTAATGTGCTGTCAAAGACAACGAGGAAAATCTGTTTTTATCATCAGCGCAAAATACCATCCGACTAGTGTCGGAGACTTTTAAACCTTCTTCGGATTTTGGGAGAGAAAATTAATTATAATATCCGCCGACTCTCAAAATCACAAGCTGCTGTGGAGCACAAGTAGATAAAATCAGACAACTGCAAGTACAATATTTACATCGTTCAACGTGATTTTGTTTCTCTACCCCTTTTTTTTTCAATTGTTTGGTGTCTGTGACCAAAAAAATCACACAAAAGTACAAATTAGGCAGTTAAATAATACTTTGTTTAATAGAGATAAAAATTTTGTTCTGCTTCTGTAAATAAATATATACGCTGACAATGAAAAAAAATATTGTATTCACAAAAACGTTCCTTAGATGTTGAACTGAATTCATCACTCTGTCTCTAGTACAGTACAGCATCTTCTGGGTCATCAGCACGTCGACCCCAGAGAGAAGATTCAGATTAGGAGTCCTTCTGTACTGTTTGTGCAGAACTAGAGAGCCTCTCCGAGGGAGTCGCTCCTTCTCTCGCTCCAGTGTTTTTCCATGATTGCTCCTCAACTTTGGTGACAAATGACCACAAACTGAAGCATGCCACGGTTTGGACGCCCTCCACTCCAGTCCAAACTGTCAGCTTGAGTGGCTGCCAAGGAAGCGCATGGGTTTCGGCCACTGAGCCCCACAGGAAGGGACTCAAAATCAATCCAAACAAGGGCCGAGCCTCGGAGCCTCTGAAATCCATCAAGGCGAGAGGATGACGTGTTCCTTCACGTGTATCGGCAAACTCCTTTGCCAACTGGGCCCCCAACTCCCTGTGGAAATGCACAGTGGTGGATAGCAACAGCCCACCTGGCAGTTTGCATCAAATGTACTGCTTCGGCCTCGACTTGTCACTTCTGGAGCTCTTGGCATGTCCTTTGTGAGAAGATCTCTCTGAGCCTGATCTGGTGGTAGAAGAGCGGCCAGGGCTCTTGCAGTTCAAGTAGCTGGGCAAACAGGTTGCTGGCTGTTCTTGGTTCATGCCCTGGTTTGGCATGACCCAGGTTTCCATTGGCGGGAACTCCTTGTATGGCTGTGAGAAGGTAGCAGCAGGCAGGTTCGACTGGTCCTGGTAGGTTGGGGAAAAGGACTGTGGAACCTGAAGTTTGGATGGTGTCAAGTTTAAATTTATTGTCTCCTGGACATTACCGTGGTACTTCCTCTCTAAGCAGTGGACTACAGCCCGCTGGAGGAGGTACAAAAGCTCTATCACGTTGAGGAGCACGGAGATGGCCGCGATGATCTGCATGTAGATGGTAAAGATGGTTTTCTCTGTGGGACGCGAGACAAAGCAGTCCACCAAATGAGGGCAGGGATCATGCTTGCACACATACTTGGGGAGGAGGATGAAGCCATAAAGGAGCCACATCCCCATCATGAAGCCAATCTCCAACAGAAGCTTCACACAGATGCTGGCTGTGTAGACATACAGCAATTTGCCTTTAAGCCTGGGCCCTTCTGAGGTCACCAACTGCCCTTTTGACTCCTCTTTCTCACTTTTTTTGTCAACCCTGATGGTTCCATCAGAATGCCCTCCATCCAAGACCTTTGCGGCAGACTGTTCCCGCTCCTCTTCCATCGTCGTCTTTCTGTTACGCAGGGCAATGTAGCCGAAGTAGAAGACGGTTGGCGTGGAGACAAAGATGACCTGTAAGACGAAGTAGCGGAAGTGGGAGATCGGAAAGGCCTGGTCGTAACAGACAGTCTCGCAGCCTGGCTGTGCCGTGTTGCAGAAGAAGTCAGACTGCTCGTCGTCCCAGGCAGATTCCGCCGCCGTGCCCAAGACCAGGATCCGGAACAGGAAGAGCACCGTGAGCCACACCCTGCCGATCCCCGTGGAGTGCTCCTGCCCCTCCTCCAGCACACGTTCCAGGAAGCCCCAGTCCGCTTTGGACATCGCGTGGATCTTCTGAATTCACACACCGAAAGAAGTCCTGCACACCTGCACACATGGAAAATTATTATCAGTCCACAAGAGTGCGCTTTAACCTGGACTTCCATCTAAAACTGATTAACCCTGTGAAGTACAGACATTTAATTTACGTTCTTTCTACCTATATGTGCTTTAGAATTGGGGAACACGGTGGTGCAGAAGGTAGCACTGGTGCTTTACAGGTCTCCAGCTATGGGTTCAAGCTCAGTCTGTGAGACGTTTGCACGTGCACTCTGTCATCGCGTAGGTTTCATGGTGTGCTCTGATTTTCCCCACTTCTGAAAGACAGTTCTGGTGAACCGGTGACTCAGCAGGCTTTTGCTTGCCGATGTGTGCCTGAAATAATGCCCTGTGATGAAACCAACCCGCACCCTGCTTCCCCCCCTGTGCTTTCAGGATAGGCTCCAGACCACCATGACCATGTGTAGGACAAGCTCTTAAAACAAGGGGGATCAGAGACCAGCGGCCTTTTCAGCACCATCAAGTGATAGTTTTTTTCAACATGTCATTCATGGAATGATTTGCACTTTTCCCTTTCAACTGATGCAAATTAAAACTGGCAGTCAAATCAGCTCCGATTTCCTTTCGTTACACGTGGATCTGGCAAGTGTCAAACTGACTTTCTCACTCAGGTTGCTCTAACTATCAGTGTGTCCCCTGTTCCAGATGGACTGACTGCTGTGTCATCGCAGATGTTTTGATCCACGGAGACTTGCTCTGTTAAACAACTAAGTTTACAATGATTTACCTACTAAGACAGTCAGGTATTGCTGTTTCAGTACAGCGTAAGTACCTTGATCAAGGGTACTAGAGCCGGAGGGGTTTGAACTTAGGGAATTACAAGACCACGGTCCTAACCACGAAGGACATTCCTACGAGGTGATCATAATATTCAAATATTCAGGTAAGGATATCATAAGTGCGAACGAGTTGCCGTGAGACTAAGGATTGATGAGGGCTGCTCCTCCCCCCTGAGATGTCCCTGTGAAAAGTGCTTGGGCTGTTGGAAGTGGCCAGTCCTTCACACTCAGATCCAAAGAGACAGGTCTGTCAGAAGACCCAACCCAAGGCCCCGGGTCCCCTGCGTTCTGGTAAACATCCAGTCTGGTGTGCAGTTACCATGGTATCACCATCTCTTCATTGGCGGGGCTCTACGTACCAAAGGGTATCCTGTGTACAGTCTTTGACTTTCCTCAGATAAACACTTGATGTCCGATTAAACTGAAGGCGCGGGCATTTGTTTAGACGACAGGCACGTACAAAGAGCTGATCAAAGAGCCGCTGACCAAAACCAAAGATGGTCTTTGGAAGCGCTTTTCTACTTTCATCATCGATACATTTTTGTGCTTGAGAACGATGAAGAACTTACGCAGCTTTGACAGCTCTTACGGTGCTGTGGCTGTTGTCCATATTTACATTCCATTACTGGGATTTATTATGCATTATCTCCAGACTCCATCTGAGCCCTTGTTACTTCCGTGAACCCTTAGTTTCACAGCAGTCGGCTTTCGCTATTTATGGAGATTGTTTCAGTTAACAACATGCGAATCACTAAGTTGTCCATCAGTTAAATTCTGTAAGAAAGATTGTTTTTTGGGAAGTAGCCTGAGTCCTGATTTTACTGGATGTTTGTTACTAAACTTTTACGGAGCTGGAACAGACCGCAGCTGAAAGAGGTTGTAGGTGTTTGTTTTATTCTTTTTTAATTGTTTGAAAAAAGAAATTTCCAGTTTCACACGTTAGAAAGCTTTTTTAACAAAATACTTTAACTTGAGTGAGTCACGAGAACAGAAGTTTGAAGGCGGAACATTATTTTAAGTTTCATGTCATTTTCAACAGTTTCTTTTCTTTGCAGCTTAATTTTGGATTCTCTAGAATACTAATACATTTTATGGTAAATCATCGCAATGCTGCAGCATTTAAAAAATTAAATATATATATGTATGTATATTGTAACACATTAGTTTGTTCGGTTTCTATTAAATCAGTACGCTGGTGTTCGGTATTTTTACGTCACATATTTTGACATCTGGTGTGATGCACCTATTAGTTCACATATTTCCTGAAACCGACAACTTTGACAGCAGAAGCAGAGAATAAAAATAACAATAAAAATATAAATAGCAATAAATGATAAATAATAAATTGATATACCTTTTGCCTGATTGTCCTTTTTCCCTGTTCACATAAGGATCCACATGGAGCTGCTCTGTGCTATGATCTGCTCCTCTTAAGAGTTCATTGTAAACTGGGGGGGGGGGGGGATTTTCCCATGTTTTTAAACTGCACCTCCTACAGGAAGCTGGGCCAGGAAAAGGGAAGGACTGGGTCACAGATAGTTTTCTTCTCTTTGCCACGAACCATCGGACACATTAGTTTACCAACGCTGGACTTCACTTGTGCCTGATGTGGAAAAGCAGTTTAAGCGACTTGTTAACAGCTTCACTGAGCACCGAAGTTACCCCTGGCTGAGATACGTCCATCCGTTCAGCTGCATATCTTCATGCGTGCAGTCGTTGTTCTTCTGTTTCTGTCCGTGTGGGTTTGATGTTGACTTGAAAACAGATGCACAATTGCATTTACACTTGGATTTATATTTTGCAAGTGCATTTTTCCAATGTGATGTACAGCTCAGAGTAGAGCCCAGGCAGAGACTGAAGGTTAGGGTTAGGATGTTAGTTTGATGCCAGCATTTTGCAAGTACCCATCATTCAAGTGGTTTGATACACCTTTCCCCTCTTTGACAAGCCTGAGCAGTCAGCATGAATGCTGAAAGCGCAGCTTTGCAGCTCCTTGACACCAGAGGTGGACCTACAGAGTGCTGCGGTTCTTCTCAACACCACATGATGTCAGTGGCCTCCTTGTTTCCAGAACCTTGCCTAAGACAAAGTGACTCAGGCAGCCCCCACTATCTTGTTCGCTTCTGCAAAACAGTTCAAGGAGATTAAGGCTTGAATTCTCGCTCATTGCTCATTCATTGCTGTGTTTTATGTGCTAAAATGAGTTGAGGGCCTTTAATTAGAGGCCTTTGATTCCTCACTAGCAGGAACACACTTTGTCTAAATTGCTGCAGTAAATATCCAGAAACGGTGGGATGGGATCAAGGTATAAAAGCAAAAGTTAAATTACGCATCTGAGCTAATAAGGCTCCATCCAATGAGACAAATGCCCCCCTTCCCGGGATATTACGCCCCCCGGGTTGGTGTGTTGAGGACTAATGGGGGGGGGGGGGGTCTGTGGTAATTAGTCTGGTAAACGGGGTATTTAATGAGACCAAACTGGACGTTCCGTTTGCCTTCAGCACTGTCGACAAAACCCATTTTACGGATCTCGTTCCGTGGAGGAAGCAACCACTCCACGGAGAAGCCCAGTAAGAGTTGGAATAAAATGCATTCCTTACTTTTATAAAGTATATCAGCATTCATTTATGCTGAATTTATGTAAATATATTCTAAGGAAAGCATTAAGCTTATACATACTCATAGAAATAATACAATACGCATTGTGAAGAACATTATACAAATATACATCATAAGCTAGATGTCAGAGAGTGGTGCATTCTATTAAATATTGTTGCAACTTTTTTAATAATGTGCTTTTGTCGTAGGATGATAATAATATGCCGTTTTAGATACATAATGTCATTGCGAGGTGTGGAGAGCATGTCGCTCTCCTTATGATCCTCATGATCTCATTCAAATTATGAGGAGTAGCAGGGAATATGAGCGTCTTTAGCTGTAAAACATGCCGAAAGGCAACAGCAGCGGCGCAAAGGCTCACGTGAACCAAAACTGCACATGGAACTGAATCAAGTAAACAATGTTGAGAACATCTGAGTAACAGATGGACACATCTGCTTCTCAGACCCACAAATCATGCAGAATTTTAAAAAAAAACAAGTTTCTCTGGGTTAATTTGAAGCTTACAAGTTCCTGGTCTGGGAGCGGAGTGTGTTTGGGCATCGATTGGAGTGGAACGTTCGGGCTGGGGATATTGAACCTCGCCATCGGCCATTCACACATTGATCTTCACCCTCCTGCTTCTCCGGTGTCCTTTCTCCTGCTGCTTTGTAGCATGGAGCAGTTTTGGCCCACACAACATTTTTATTAACGCAAGGACTTGTTGTGGTTCTTGAGGTGCTGGTTCTTCACACCTGCCAGAAAGTGCTCTTAAGGCGAATGCAAGGCTGGATGCTAAGCGTGTGGTTCAACACCTAAGGTCTTCTATGTAGTAGATCTCACAAACATGAGCCTTGATGTGTCCAAAAAATGACACGACATACGACGTGCAGCTCAGAACTGTGTTGACATGCAGTGGACCTTGGCTTAGCTAATGTTTCACAGCATTGGGACTGTGTGTGTGTGTGTGTGTGTGTGTGTGTGTGTGTGTGTGTGTGTGTGAGCACTTTTTGTTTGTGATGATAAGGGTAGAATGAGCTTTGCTGATAAAAGAACATGAACCAAAGACCTACTCCTGAAACCACCCAGAAGCTGGCCTTCAGAGATGTGTTTTCCCGCGTTTCCATCAGCAGCTGCAGAGTAATCCTTTTCGGTGTCATTACACATTCCAGGTCCTTCTCAGGCAACGCTCACACCTGTCAGACCACACAACCGAGCAGACCTTTCTTCCTCCTCTATTGTGCTTCATCTATTACCTGAGTCAGTGATGCAGAGGGAAGCAACCGGGCAGTGGGCACCCTTTCCCAACCTTTCGGGCCCTTGCTGTCGCTGGCGGAAAGAATCGATCGTCGCCAGCAATGCAGCTTGTACTTCATTCACTTGATTATTCATCTGACGCACTTTTCCAATGTGACTTACAGTGTTAAGTTTCCTGCAACGATTTACCCATGAAACAGTATAAATTTCAGGGTAAGCATCTTGATCGAGGATACTACAGCACGAGCTGGGATTTAAAGTAGCAGTCTTAACCACAGTGCCACCTGAGGAGTGGTTTGACAAGCTAACGTTTTAGATACCGTAGTCAGTTGTAAAGAGTACCTTTCTTCAGGTGCCTCAAGTGGTTAGATAGGTTTCGTCTTTACTGTTGGTTCCAGTTTCCATTTCTTACCTGCATGTTCTCTAACAGCCTCTCAACAGAGGCACTAAAAGGGCAGCAACATGGTGGCTCCCGTGGGATTTTTGCCACTTGGAGATCTTGCTCTTCTGGTGCTGCTGCTCAGTTTGTCCAGAAACCTCAGTGAAATCGACTAAACGCAGAGCAGCGCAAATCCAGGGCGAAGGGCAGCAAACCGGCGGGAAACGCAGGCCAGCTTCCTGTCACTCCCATATCCCCGTGTTCCTTGGGGGGGGGGGTGCGGATGGGAAGCACGGGGAAGATTGGAACCTTCCGCGGCTGAGCCGTTTGGGTTTTCAGTTTCAGCAGGCCAGCCTCAGCCTTTGATGTGCCCGCGAATCGCCAGCGTCCATCTATTCACCCAGTCTGATCTGGCAAGGACCTCAAATCTCCCACTGCGTTCTGCTAAATATTCTCCCAGAAACCACTGCGATGGATGGCACAGCCTGGCCTGCACGGCACAGGTCTGCAGTTCAATAACAACAAGATGGACACCATCCAGCCTGCCATGCTGTTTACTATTACTCAGGCTCTAGAGTCTGCAAATGTGTGTGTGTGTGTGTGTGGGTGGGTGTGTGTGTGTGTGTGTGTGTGTGTGAGAGAGAGAGACCTTAGGCTGTGTGTTATAGCTGCTGGTGCCATATGGCATATGGTATGTTTAAATTATACATGCTGCAATCTGTTTAGGCCTGAGTTTTTGTCTTTGGCTTTGTACACCCCCCCTCCCCCATTTATACATTTATTTATTTATTTTTACTTATTTATGCATTTATTTGTTCTCTCTTTTGTGGCAGTTGGAGATTTCACCATAGTTTCATGTTGACATACAGGCGTGTGAGCCCCAGTGCTGGCTGTTTGATGTAATATTCATGATGCATTAGAGAAGCAGGCATCGCACTATGTATGAGGAGGGGGTCCTGATCCTCCAAGGTCCCTTAATAACATTAAAAACAGGCGCACGGCTGCCAGGCTCACATTTACTCCCTTTCACGCAATTACACGCACGTCCTCTCAGGAGCACACGCATGAACACGCCAGGGCAAAAATGAGGGGTTCATTTGCTTTTAATTCCCCTCCTGGGGGGCTGTGCCAGAAGGTGTTCCCGGCTGAGAGGAGACCTTGTTACCTGTGAGCATCAGGCGAACACACTGGAGGAACCCTTTGCTCAGCTGCGTCTGCCCACCTCCGCACAGAGGAACGCCTGAGGGTCTGATGTTTCTCATCCAGAGTCACTTTACTGATGTCTGCCTGGCCACAGTCTGGAACGCCTGTTCTCCTTGAGAAAGTGCTGCTGGCGACCTTGGTTTGCACCTCTTACTCACCCCCCCAACAAGGAGCAACCTTGATCCTTTTAATGTTGGTCCATGACAGCTGTAGAACATGTAAAAGGAACGATGTGGTAAATAATGCAAACTGCACGTTCCTCCTACAAAATCTGTGTTCATGTGTTGAAACAAATGTGCCACCATAAGAAACGAATGTTTATGCTGATAAAAATAAGCATTTCAAGACCACAACAACAGCAGTCCTGCATGTGTGGTTGGACCCAGAGACGAAGCCTCATCAAGACATGAGGCTTTGTTTTTCCAGCACTGGCAGAACTGTCGCTCTCTCTTGGGGTGTGTGTGTGTGTGTGTGTGTGTGTGTGTGTGTGTGTGTGTGTGTGTGTGGGTGGGTGTGTCACAGCATGGAAGAAGAAGCTCCATATAGAGCTGTCCCATATGTCTTGAAAACGACATAATGCTGAAATTGAAATAGGGGTCAACAGGGGTCATCCTGAATTGCCTTTCCAAGACGTGAAGGTGTGTCCACTTAGTGCAAATGCCTTTTTTATCATGTCTGGGCCCTTTGAAGACGATGTTAAAGAGCTGCGTTAACTGCTGAGACAGTTCATAAGAGCATAACTACTGGAAACGACAGTTTGTGACAGCATTAGACTTGATAATAGAGCCTCGTGATAACGCCGGAGCTCTTTGTGGAGACAGCGTAAATTAATTCCTGTGCCGTGTAGAAACTTTGGGGGGGGGGGGTGCAGGCCAAGAGCGATTAATGTTGTGAGCGAGAGCAAACACCTAGGTACCGGCTTGTGGGTTGGGAGATGTAAATCACATGAGCGTCTGTGGCCCCCCCTGCAGCTGAGGTGTCAGTTTTGCTGAGTGATGGATTATCCGAAGGACCAGCGCAGGCAGCGGGAAGGAAAAGCACACATGTGGCCACTAATGGCGGGAGAGCACCAACTGGAATTATCCTGTGATATCCTGAGATTAATATACTGCTGCTGGCGGCAATGAAACTGAGCCAACCAGGCAAATCGCAGGAAAAGAGATGCATAAATTCTGAAGAATGAAGAAAGCACTTCGCCACCAGACAGCATTGCTGCAAACATCCCAGAGAATGGTGCTCTGCTGTTGTCTGAATTTGTGCTGAAATTAGCATATTCGAGATTTTGAGGATTTTTTTTTTTTTTTGCAAGCATCAGCTGAAATTTCAGTATGATCAGTGGAAACCATACACCAATGTTTAAAAACATCCCAGGTGGTCCCAGGTACCATGGCAGGATGAGATGTTGTACTTTGACGTCCACCTGAGTTTTTAAAAGATCGGACCAACAACGTGGGGTTGGACGTGTGAGCGCTGAACGGCAGAACAGATCTCGCTGGGGTTCGGCGAAGGGTCAGTGGACGATGCCTTTTTGCGAGAGACTTTCAGCCGTGAAGATGAGAATGTGAGCATGAGTCATCTCTCCTGGTGGGCACAAGCCAACAACCAGTGCACAAAGCACGAATGCGCTCCTGCAGACCCTGGTCAGAGAGATTCTGTCTCTTGCGGACACACATCCACAGTTAGAGCCTGCTCCATTCTTAGTCACGGCTCACATGTGGCGACATCTCTATTTTACGTACCCTTGTGGTTGGAATGGAGACAGAGGGTGCAAGTTGGGACATGGATAGTATTGTTCCACTTCGGCAGAACACCATCAAAAGGCCCATTGCCATGGACACCATTTCACAGATCCTTACAGATGTGTCTCCACACTCATCCTTTCCCATGGTAACTGATTCTACCCCTAGCTGTTCTAAATCCACACTTTTACAAGCCAAATGCATCGATATGGAAAGTCCTACAGAACAATGCTGCCACTACATGGCGCTGCTCTTTGCAATTGCAGCGGGGCTGGAAGGTCAATGAACCTCCACTGATCATGTGGCGGCGGTCACGTGTTTTGTCCCGTTTCATGTTTGATCGAGCGAGTTTGCGACGTTTGTTTTGCCACGCGTCACGTTTGCGATGATCGGTGAATCGGAGTGACGTGTTTGGATCGCGACATCTCCAGGCAAAACTCCACATGAGCCAAGTTCTGGGGCCTCCGTGCTCACCTGCAGCTGCCCTCAGTGACTTTTTTCCTCTTCCAAAAAACCAAAAATAGCGCCTTTTTTCCCAACATTGAATTGTGTCGCTATCCTTCTGACACCACTTTTTTAACTGTGGTTGCCATGTTTTCCTGCGACCCAAGAAGAGCTCGGAAAACTCAGTCCTCAGCCCCTCGACTGTCGAAAGCACCACATCAGTGATGAACAAAGCCATGGTTTTCTGCACGAGATCACATCCTTTGCCGCGGACGTACTCTGCCTACCACGAGTAATTGTGTGCCGTGAAGCCGAACGTGTTGCCGAACAAGCCAAACAAAAGTAATTTGATCATTTAAATAAAGTTTCTGCGCTTCCTCCACCGCGCCCAATTTCGATGCATTTGCAGATCCATTTTACCTCATCTGTTGTTCTGATTCTTAATGGGTGCCGCAGAACGGGGGGCGCGAACGTGACGCGACTTTGAAAAGGATGGCGAAACCACACTGGCACAATTTTTGACTCAACCCGCGGGGAAGTCATAAGTCGCCTCCAGCTGAACAAAGCAATGATGTAAGTCAAAACCCGGGTTCCACAGAGGAGACATATTCCTACAGAAACCAAGCCAAAGAAAATGTGTTGAGGTTTGGGGAGGAGCAAATGGAGGGAGAACCAGAAAAAAAAAAGTCGTTTTAACTCATTTGTTACGTGCAACTATAATTTCCATTGTTACTCAGGTGTAATAAGTTTAAACTGTAATGATAACAATTAAGGAACGTTTGATTTGTAGAACTTCTTCCGTCCATCTACACGTGGCCCTCACATTGTTCCGTGATGGATGGACCTCCAGGCTTTTGTTCCCAGCTTTACCAGGACTGGGTCCAGACCACCAAGAATCTGACTTGCACAAGCGGTTTATAAAAGCGAGCAAAACCGTTTCTCACCATTTTTATCAGGCATCCCCAACCAACGCCGAACTGTGTTGCTGACCAAGGTGCTGAAAGGCCACCTCCGCGCTCTGGACCCCCAGCACCACCACCCCCCTTCCCAAGACTGTCCTCTCCTTTGTTTACACAATCCAGCACTTAACTGCTCACCCTGAAGTTCTAAAAAAACGTGCGGTAATGAAGCTAATTGCAGCGTGGGATCAGTAAACAGTAAGACGATAAATAATGAAATCAAGATTCTAAAATACAAACATCTGCCAGCAAATATCCAGATAGATGTATTTGCACTGCTGCGCCGCATTTGTTGCCCGTATTAATAATTCTTCCATCTATTCCAGAAGGAGGATTAAAAAATAGCAGCCGCACCTCGCACCCGTCGTGTAGGTTACGGACAAAACGGGGCCTAGACTTCACGTGTGGAGTCATACGTCTCCGATCTGAATTAATTCGCGCTGCTTCTGAGTTTCGCACCGAAGGTGTTGGCTGTCGTCTGAGAAAATGACACTTTGCGTCCGCGGCGTGTTGGGAGGCGGCGGCTGCAGAGGTGTCGCTCCCACTTTACGCGGAGTAATTTTAGTTTAACCGTAAACACGGGAGACGGGTGCTTTTCGAATCCGTCGCGAGTAATTATACGTGTTTGTCTGCCTCTCTTTTGGTAATGAAGAATCCGTGCTTCTTGGAGATGTTGGAGGAGCACGCAGCTTATGGTCACCACTTAGCGAAGAAGAGGCAGCTGCTGCTTTTAGCCTCTATTTCAGAGCTATAGATTTTGTTTATTGCATTTCTCAATTACTGTGTTTAGCCTCCCGATGGTGTCAGCAGAACTTCTGCGCAGTCATTTGGGAACAGAGAGAAGATGTTAAACTGCCAACGACGCCGTGTCGAGGCGGTCTTGCGTGGACGGCGGCCCGAGCTCCGCTGCCGAGCATAAACTGCTACGTCCGGGGGGCAGAAGGTGCCGCTCGGGAAGTAAAAGTCGCCGGTTCGAACCCAACTTGTGCTGCAGCCCCCTTGAAAATGCGCTCAATCTTGAGTAATGCAGTAAAAACGCCCTGAAAATGGGTTCCTTATCCAACACTGTAAGATGTCTCGCACACGGTTGCCAGCTAAATAAAGGCGAAGAATAATATGGTTCCATCTGAGGATTAATAGTTCAATGACCCTCCTAGCATCTCAGCAAGGAAGTTCCAGTTTTCGCTGATATTTTATATTTCATGGCAAACGGTTTCATTCGGTTGTATATTTCCTCTCCCATGAGCACCCTCGCCGGCGCGCGCCAATTAACGTCGCTCCTTTTTTAGCAGCCGCCATCAGGATATAAGTTTAGTGTAACGGATTTCACAGAACAAACATAATTTATTATTTCTAATTGAATTCGGGCTTTAATTGCTGTGTTCGAGATCACTGTCGAGGGGAACCGCTGAAGGGCGGCAAAGCAGCGGATGCTGGACGTGACGAAAGGCGACCGTTTGCGCATTTAAATGAAGGCCTCGCGGCAAACGCAGCGCCTTTGTCGGGTTTAATCGCTGCCACGTCGCGCAGATTATAAATACGACTTATCGGCATCGTGGCCGTTACTTTCACAAATGACACGGGGGGCACGAGCGCCACATTATTCCCTGGGAATTTTCTCCTGAATTTCTGTCGTTGAGTTATTGTTCATTCGTGATGCGCTCAGTCGCGTTTTAAGCGGTTTTATTGAGGCGATTCGGATATGACGCGATTCCCGTTTCAGTTCTGAACAATAAAAGTTCTGTTTTGTTTTGTTTTTCCTATTCTTATGTCATTTGTTAGCCAAACGTCGTTTGCCAAGATGCTGAAGGTGCGTTCTAGCGGCCCAGAGAAGACTGCAAGGCTGGCGCAGAATGCGGAGTGAAAAAGCTTTGCAAAAAAATAAATCAAATTTAATGAGAATTAAAAAATTATTCAGTTGTTAAAGTGTCAGAAACTGCAGATTATTTGTATGTGCTTTATTATTTAAAGGGATTGTATTAGGTGGGCTTTTTAATGAAAGTTTATGGTTTTTTGGGATTCGGACCTGCAGCCTTCAAATCACAAGGTGACAGGCCAGCACGACAGACACCCCCGCCCCCCCCCCCCCCCCCC
>UFQX01000348.1:476249-618046 GCA_900497675.1 Arapaima gigas | reverse complement strand
CGGGGCCCCCCCCCCCCCCCCCCCCCCCCCCCACACACACACACACACACACACACACACACACACACACACACACACACACACAGAGTTGGACCGTCACTGCATGTTTGTCTGCTCTACGTGACCCTTGAGGAATGGCGCGCGACCGCCCCTTGTGCTCCATGCTACAAGTCGCGCGCTGTAAGATGCCAAGGCTGGGTGAAGGTCCAACCCCCCCCCCCCGCAACCCTCCGTCGCCCCCCTGCGTGGTCTCGCGGGCCATAACAGAGAGGAAAGTGTCGCTCCGCGGGGTCTCACGGACCAATCGCGCAGCGGCACAGCTCGAGACGGGGAGGGTGAGGGGAGGAGTGGGGGTGTCGGGGGGGGGCGGTGCGCGCGCGTGGAGGGCGCGGGACGCGGCGCGAACGGCGCAGAGAGTAACAGACCCGCCGCGAGAGCGCTGTCCCTCCGAGCACGGCGGGTTTCTGGAGGGATATTTGGATCCGCCTTGTGACCGGCACACCGAGCGACCCCCCCCGAGAGAAGGTAAGGTGACCACCGGAGCGGACCGGACGAGCGGGACTTCTGAACAAATGCGGATTTTTAGTGTGCTCCCCATTGTCGGCGGGCTCCTTCCCCTGCGTGAGATATACGAACCGAGAGGGACCGGGCGGCTGTCGGTGAGCCCCCCCACCGCACCCCACCCCCAACCGTTCTGAAGAAATCATTCTGATAAAATACCCCCCACCCCCCGCACCTCGCTCTTTGTCCCGCTCGGCCGTGCAGGTGCGCGAGGCGCGGCTCGCGGTGAACGCCTCGCGCCGACTCCACTGCACCCCCTACCCCCCCCCGCCCAACCGCTCGCGGCTCCTCAACTCCGTGAGGTGACAGTCGCCCAAAGTTGCGCTTTTTGTCCCTCCGACGAAAGAAAAAGTGTCTCAGGCCAGTTAGCCGGGCGTCGCGCTGCCACCCGGAGGCGGCGGTGAAGCACTTGTGAGGGTTCCCCACTGAACTGAAGTGGAGTTGACATCCCGCCAGGATTCGGTCGGTTTTCAGCCCGAGGACGGTCGCTGAGGTAAATTCGCCGAAACTCTGCCTCTTCCACGCCCAACGCGTGTGTATAAGTTCTAAATAAAACCGGAGATTTTATTTTTAAGAGGGTTTACGTGAAGAAAGCGATAATAGTCTCGGCAGGTTATTAACTGCTCGAACCCAACAACAGCGTGAGACAATGAGACGGTGAAATTCAGCGTATTCATTTAATGAACTGATGACGACCTTCTCGATTTCTTCTTATTACCAGGTGTTATATGAAATATAACCACATTGTCCTGCTAACTCATTCACATTACAGCCGTAGCTGGTGGTTCGGGGCATGAAATTAAATGGGTGGGGGTGGGGAAGCTGGTTCTCATCTCCCTTACAAACCAGGTTTCTTTCCAGTAAGCTGACGTGTTCTTGTCCCTCACAATCTGTCACTGCATGAACTCATCTTCATTTTGACCATCACCCCGACTTCTCTCGCACTCCTTGGGTCCACTGAGGTGGAGGCGGGTGTATCAGTGCCGAACGTATGAACTAGCGCCGTAGTTTCTCCTCCACGTCAGCCCTGCCGTGGTACTGGAGCAGTGGCAAAGGGAAGGGATATCCCCGTGCCGGCTTTGTGTATTACTCTGCATTCACCGAAGGGAATAAAATGCTTCACTCGCATACAAATCAGGTAGAGTAGTGCTTAGAACTGCTGTACAAAAAAAAACCCGTGTTCAGGTCCCATCCCCTGCTGTAGTTTTATTAACAAGAGTGAACTGGTGCATCATAAATCACCCAGCGGTATTACTAGGTAAAATGTGCCTTAGCCCAGTGAAGCTTTCACTGCAAGTTGCTTTGGACAGTGCATTAGCTAAATGAATAAATAATAATATATGTATAACAGTTACATGAGTCCTCGATTTTGGATTTATGGCTAACAAATGTAAATACGACAATTACTAATAATCTAGACTCATTTCCACACAGTCAGCATCAGCCTAAGTGGACCGTGGCAGAGGAGAGAACTCAGTTCAGCTTCGTGGTCCAGATCAGGAGCTGTCCATGGTAGACAGGGGTTGTAGTCGGACGCTGTCCCTATTTAAGGGAAACACAAGATTAATGTAGTGTTTGTGCCCAGTGCCAGTTTGGCTTTTTTATACCACTTATCTTGCTGGTGAATGGCAAATTGGAGCACATTGTCAGAGGGACTGACCCTCACCTGTATTGCCCTGGACGTTAAGGGGGAGGGAACACATCAAGGGTTCTATGGGCTGTGTAGATTGACACTTCATCAAGCACTTGTCCAGATCAACTAGAAACTGTGGTATCTCACTGCTGGCTGGCTGGCTGGCAGGGAGTCAGTGGGCTGTATTGCAGGACCACAGGCCAGCTGAAAGTAGGTTAACTAGTGGGAGTCAGTACTGGTTAACTTATATTCATCCCCTCTGTGTCAGAAAAGAAACCAGTTGATCCATGTTATTATTATTATTATTAGTAGTAGTAGTAGTAGTGGTAGTAGTAGTAGTAATATTAGTAGTAGTGATAGTGGTGGTGGTGGTAGTATATTGTGATGATACGTAACATTCATTATTGCCCAAATTAATTGCTATTTTTAGAATGAAGCACCTTTGTGTAGATGTCCACCGGAATACAGTAAGTCAAAGAAACTCTTTGGGACTGGAATTCTCAGCTGAATGAATAGGTAACTATATGCCATCAGTAATTCAATAAAACAACAAACACCTTGGGGTGGTATATTAGTGCGGTGAGTAATGCTGCTGCCTCACAACAGCTGGGCTGTTCCAGCGTGGCTTCAAATCCAGCTCAGGCTATATGGAGTTTGCATATTCTGGTATTTGTGTGTGTGTGTGTGTGTGTGTGTGTGTTTCCTTTGGGTGCTCTGGTTTCCTCCCTCAGTCCAACAACTGTTAATTGGTCACTCTAAATTGCCATAGTGTGTGTGGCCACCTTGTGGTGTCCTATCCAGGGTGTAGTTTCAGAGCCCGGTGCCCAGGGATTCTGGGATAGCCTTTGAAATGCTGTGACCCTGTCCAGGACAAAGCAGTTAATGATGATGAATGGAGAGAACATCTTATTAAGATCATTTCAGTTTGTGTGGTCATACTCTGCATGTGAATGTCTGTTTACATCACACTCTCAATGGGGGCATTGTGTACATTTACATTCCCAGGGGCCCTCTGTACACGCTGGCCTCTTTGCCAGCCAAGTTGTTAAATAAGAAGATGTTTTAATGGAAAAATCACTGAACAAATCACAGAACTCAAATTTGCAGTGGAATAAACGAAAATAAATCAGAATCCTAAAACAAATGAATAGCCTATTGAACCGAAATAAACGACTAATTTATTTACGACAATGTGGAATAATTGAGGCTATTCAATGTAATTTGTGATTTCTTTTATAATTAGGAACACAGATTTTTTTTGCATTCTGCAAGGTAAAAATAAGTATTTTGTCATCTGTTATCATTATGGATATGTGGAGACCTCATACTGCTTTTAGTTTAACTTGATTTGAATCGTGCCATTCACTGAAGCGCCAACTCTATCATGGCTAATTACAAAGGCTCATCAAGGCAAATGACAACAACTGTGCACACACAGGGGTGTTCATGGCTCGAGAGTGAGGACAGAGCACAGCAATCGTGTTTGGGAGGGAAAAGTTGAAGGAGAGGTAACGTGCAGTTAAGACAAAACACTGCATTCAGATTATGGGCTTTGCATACAGAAATGCATAGAGCTGCTAGTTCACAGACACATGAGCAGTTCATTTAGGGTGTTTATTTGGAGTGAACGCATCAAGGCTGAGATTACATCTCCCAGAAGCTGTGCGTGTAAAGCTTGTCTTCTGGCCTGATGCACTTTCCTAAGAGCTGACAGAGACGTCAGTCATTTAACCCTCAGCTCAGTTCAGTACAGGTCGAAAAGCTTTGAAAACCCAACCCTTATTTGCAAGTGCAGTACGGTTTATTACTATATAAACAAACTGTAGCACTATTTACAGTCTTCATTTAACATACTTAGCATGAATATTAGTACGTTTTGCTGGAGAAATATTAATGGTTTAGATTATGAAGTGCTGCCCCAGACCACCCTCGTGTTTAAGTCATGCACGGTATATGTACAGTATTTCTATAAGTTTGAAAATTTCTGAATTCTGATATGCACGTGCCCCCTTTGGTTTGGTTTAAGAGATTATGGACCTCTATATCTTGCTTATATCTTTTATTGGCTCTCATTATCAATTAAAGAAAAACTATTAGCACAGAGGTGGTTTGAGCCATACTTGGGCTCTGTTTTTCATGATCATAATGGTAGTCACTCAGGTTCAGTATATAAAGTGAATCCTTATTAGACCTTGTGTTTTTTCCACATCAGGCATCTCCTTTTTCCTAATCTGAGCAATAATTATTCAACATTATTGGATTCTTTATTTGCCGCCTAATGGAAAATATGTAAACTGCCATCAAGAATAAGCATATTAATTTAAAAACGTGTCAGCAGGCAAAAGTTGTATCGTTGCAATAATAAGCAGACGTGCTAGATGACTTGAGCACTATTTACAGCTTAGTTCTTACACGGTTTAATATTAGGCGGTGAAGCTGAAGTACAAGTGCGCTATGTATTTGTATTTAATCAATCGCGGCACTGAAAAATGCAGTTTAAACAGTCATTGCTGAAAATCAGGGGTACTCGGTGACCGCTGCTACAGCGTCTGCATTCCTGCTGTTTGATCGTTTACGGGCTGGGCTGAGTTTGATACAACATTGAACACGAAATCAGCAAACGTGAGCAGAACATCCAGCTGGATCTCTCTCAACTGCACAAGCTGGCACAACCCAGATTCACATATTGTGAGTTTTAATGCCTGTATTTTATGAGAATCGAACACCAAACGTGCGTCATGCAGATTATGAGACTGTTTTTTCAGATACCTTGCCTTCTACAAAGTGATGCTCTGACACTCACTTAACCGCTTGTCCTGGTCAGGGTCACAGCGGTCCAGAACGGTCTGCGATCAGTGGGTGCAAGGGAAAGAGGGGTTCACCCTGGATGAGATGCATGTTCATTGTTGGGTGGCCGCACAGGCACAGATTCACACGCACAGTTTGTGGTGATCAGTTAACCTGAAACACATCTTTAGACTGTGGAAGGAACTCAGAGCCTCCAAAGGAATCCTAGGCAGTTATGGGAAAAAAACATGGAAATTCAACAGACTGGGCTACATTAGAAACTACAGCATCAATGTTTGCTAAACCACAGTGTCAAAACAGATGCTTCATTTCCAAAAATTCAGAGTAACCTCTGAAGTCACATGAAAAACCCTTCGAGGGCCATATCATCTTTATATGTCAATACGGAATCAAATGCTAACCATAAATATGAGCTTTCATATTCATTTGGATGCAAGGAAAAAAACTTTATTATTATATGCTTTTATACAAAGGCGCTTTCAGCTTCAAAAGAGATAACTGCTCACAATTGCATTTAGAACTCTATTCACTTCCCTTTGTTGAGGTTAATGAACCTGTACAAGTTTCTTTTTCTGGTTAGTGTTGTATATAAGCCATGAATGCATTCTTGCTGTGATTATTTTATAGCGCTGATAACCATCTATTTGCTGGTCTGTTTGTCTGACATGTCTCTTTATGGGAGCTGTGCTCAATCAATAAGTCCTCTTGTCCTTGTTTGTAATATTTGATTTGGGACCTGTATTGAATACGTATCTGACACTGGGGCCAAGGGCTATTCTGGCCAGGTAAAAGTTTGGATATTAAAAGCATAGTGGAATTCTTCTGGTTGAGGATGCTCTCACATTTGCTTTGTGTTTACTTTGATTTTCAAGAAAGATTATACAGGCAGTACAACAACATCTCATCAAAAACACTAAATGAGTTCTGTTGAGAATTTTGCAAACAAGAGTCCCTTTGACCGAGTTCCATATTTATTAAGTCTGAAAATTGCAAGTTCAGGGGTTTATCCTCTCACGATGTAATAGTTTGAAGATGAAAAGTTCACTCCTTCAGAAGGGGCTGTTTTATTTTTTCATCCTTTAATTGTTTATGTTCAGGTCACTGAGCACTATGGTGATATGGTCTTGAGCATGTTGTCCAATGGATCAGATCCCATCTTTCCTGTGTGGTAGCTCCTAAGATCTGGGAGTATATTTGATCAGGTTGTTGTCCTGGTCACCAATAGGTCATTACTTCTGTTTTTACAATTCTGAATAGAAGTGCACCAGGTGAAAGGAAACAGTCTTCTAACAACCCAGTGGCAACAAGGAGCTATGTGCAGACTTCTTAGCGACAGTCCTCTCTGGAAAATCAACAAGAGATTAAGTCTTTCGTAATTAGAAATGATTAGGTGACTGATTTTTTCCAAGTCCCACTATTGATTTAACCATTCATGACCAAGAAATTAAGACTGTCTGCTTATCATTTTTTTGAGGCTGAAATTACAGCGTCAACGTTACTTGACTTTTCATGAACAATGGAAGGAAGGAGTACAGCTGAATGATGACTTTAAAATGCCAGCATAATGACCGGGGCAATATGTGCACAAGGAAAGCTGCATGTGACCCCCACCCCAAAACTTCACAGTGGTCGCTTTGTCATGAAGTTTTCCTTTCTTCCACCTCACAGACCGAACTTTGGGTGCATTCAGAAAGCCCTGCATTAATTCAGCAGCTTCGGCCCACTAATGACCTTGTGACACTAACAAGGGAAGTAGGACAGACAGGAAGAGCAAGGATATGCAGAGCTCAGTGGGTGCTTCCTACCATCCCACAGGGACTGGAGACCCGTCAGAGAAATCAGGAAAACGCAGCCAACGGGGAAACAGCTCACTTACAATAAACGATAATAAGCCGTTCGCTTTAGTGCCCTGAGCACAGGAAACAAAAAGAGATGGGAGGGAAGGAGGAAGAAGGACAGGAAGCAAAGGATTGATAGAACAAGACTGATGATGAATGAGTATTCATTTTATTCTGAATGATTTATTCATCTATTTATCAAGTGAATCCTGATTATTATCCTGTGTTTTTTTTGTTGTTTTTTGTCTCCTAATATCTCAAATGCTGTTTGAGTGATGCCCAATGTGAGTGCCTCTGATCGGTGCTTTCCATTTTTTTTTCCATCCACGCTTCAGTTTTTTTGTTTTTTACCTTCAGTCACTGATTCCGATACTTTTCTAAACCGTTCTATTTGAACTTTTGTAGAGGGAGGCTGATGACACTGTGTGCCTGTGTCCCTTTTGTTGGATTTGTTTCTACGGAGGTGTGGGGCTCTGTTCAATCTTCAGGCCGTGGTTGACCTTGCAAGCAATATAAATCAACCGACAGCTTCCAAGAAAGACATCATCTTCCAGTCTTCAAGGATGCACCTTGAGAAATGGTTCTTTTTTTGGTTGACTGACTATAACGGCACATCAGCAACCACTGAAATTAAATTTCTAATTGTATATCTTCTGCGAATAACTTTGAATGATGTCAAATGCAACATTTCTGAAGATGCTATCTTTTCTCTCGGTAAAAAATTCTACACGTACAAACTTGAGATGAAATGGAATGGCTGAAAATGCTAACACTGCTGAAATAAATATAAGAAATGGCATGTACCATTTTTATGCCATTTAAATAATATAGTTGTTCATTACAGAAGCAGACATTACTTAGACCTTCTGAACATCTCTTCGGAAATGCTCCCAGAATTCAACGTGTATGTGGGTCCGAGGGGCATAAAAGAAGACCTCCGAAAAATGCAGGAAGTGCGAGGCACTTTTGAACCAAGCGACAAATGAAATGCACCAACTCAGTTGCTCTTCTCCAAATATTACATGGGCAGGCAGCTGACTTCCATTTCCATTTCATACCAAGGGAGAGCACCAATCCCCCAGTACATTAAATGACAACCCCCCACCCCTGCAATGCGTGCCCTTGTCCTAGACACTGCAGCTGACAGATCGATCTCCCCAGGAGGAAGACTGATCAGCCACGCGCTCATTTGTTTCTCTGGGTAGGCACAGCATCCAGGTCTGGATGGAAGATGGGATACAGGGAGTCAGGTCAGCCAGATTGTTCAAAACCCCCTCCTTGACAGACTTGATGTTCATCACCGTCACGCTCACTTGTTTGGTGTCCTCTTGTGCTCCAGCCCCTAATCCATCAAGCGTCTGTTTGTGTCTGCTTGGCATGTCTGTTCAAAACAGCAGGGAGCTTTTCAGGAATGGCCACAGCCTTGTCTTTGCACACAACAGAGAACAGAATCTTTTACTGGCATGAGTGTGTCTGGATTTTTCTTCAGAGGTCAGTGGTAAAATAAATGGAAATTCATGGATCAGAATGTTTCGTTAGCCTGACTGCTCTGATTCCTTTTTATGCTTGAGGGAAATAATTCCTTCCTGAACCAGGCCGTTCTCACAGCAAAAGGCCACCTTCACACATTGACCATCTCACCTTGACCCATGCGGACACCTGAGACCCCCTGTCCCCAACCCGTGTGTTTTCTATATTAGTCCACACCACCAGTGTTGTGTGAGGCCAGTTTCAGGTTGTGGGTTTTTCCCAGGGAATTGGACTGTCATCAGTGATCACAACACTGCGGAGTTAGTTCTCCATAATGAGAATTCATCAGCGCTTCTCGTCGGCCTGCTGTCAGGGTCTCTCTCCGCAATGCGACCCCAATCACTACCCGGTGCAGACTGTGGAAACAGCTGAGCAGCCATGCATGACCCCACCCTCTGCACCAAGGCTGAGGACCCCAGCATTGTCAATCACAGCCCAAATGCTCCCGACTAGATGCAGACCCTCTGCAGAATAGCCAATGATGACTTCACCTTCAGAAAGATCATGGGAAATTTAACCTGACTTCCACCACAGGTACTTTTTCAGTCCTTTGACGTAGACATCGATCCAGAAGAGGCATGTGGTTTGAGAACGTCACCTGATCCAGTGGAGTCATAACTTTACAAGATAGATGTCTAGCAGCTGTTTTTTTTTCCCCCCGATTAGACATTGGGGTTGTTGTCAGGACATTAGAATCTTGCTTTAGTGGTCCCTGGAGTAAAGACGTTTCAGATATAAACACAAAGAGGCATCTCCTTTCACTGTGCTCTTTCTTCATGTTGTTTATACTTTGTTGTCATTTTCTGTCAACCTGTCAAGGGAGCAAACAATGAAAATGTTGAAGACAAGTGGAGGTAAGTCTCAGCATCTCTGCTGCTGAGTCACAGCCAGGGGAGCTGAGGTGTCTATTTCAAGGAAGTCAGGAGAAGAGGCGGACATGGTGATTTACACCAGCGGTGAAATCAAGTACTGAACTTACACACAGAAACATGCTCCTTCGGGGAACATCAGTATGAATGAGCATCTCTTCCACCTCTGCTAAAATACTTGTCTACCCCTGCACGAAGGGAGTTATCCAGGCAGCCTTGCTACTCTGTTCTGTCACAGGGACTGGATTGCCCTGTTTTCCCCTGCGTCATGTGGCCCTCTGGGGCTTGCACACCTGAACCTTCATGAGTGGACAGTTATGTTCAAGTCCCCAGGCCAGAACAGTTATTTCATTTGGTGGACCAGTTTTTATATGTGTGTGTGTGTGTGTGTGTGTGTGTATTGCCTCTTGGTCTTCTGAGACTCAGAACCTGAGGACAAGTCAGCCAAGAAACAATCGGTACCCATTATTCAAAGTGACAACGGCAGCACTGGATATGATTTTGTGATGAAACTCACAAGTCCTGGGACTTTTAGATGTCCTTTATTCTATGGATAGATGAAGTCTGCTATTAGTTCTGCAGGAATAGAGCGTAAGGTTTCCTTAAATGTGAGTACTGCCACTGGCTGCGCATACCAGACCTTGATATTCATGGCTAGTGTGATGCTTGGGTAACCTTGCAGCTGTTAAGTGCAGGACAGCATCAGCCCGCATTATTACTTCACGTCAGCGTGCTTATCTGGGGCAGCCTAGGGAAGGTGTAAACCGAATCCCATTTTGTCAGCCTTTTGTAAACAAGCTTGTTTCGGATTAACTACTTTGCTCAAGGGTATAACCTATCTGGAATATTCAATTCCCACCTGCAATCTGAGTCAGGAGTTGAGAGCCACAGACCGTATTCCGCAGTGGCTGCAGCACAGCCCACAATACACATTCTCTTGAAAACACATAAAAAGATGGAATGGGATTTTTGCACACATTGGAAAACTGATGTGAAAAGATGGCATGATCTGAGAGATCTGAGATCTCATGTTTGCAGTTGTGAATGGTGAGATGGCAGGTGAAAGAGAGTGATGGGAAAGAAACTTCAGCAGAACTTGCTGCAGTACTGCACCCTGTGCCAACTTCCCACAGTGCCAAAGCCACAGGGTGGCATTCTCCCTAGGTAGCTGGGCATCACGTGTAAGGACTCTTACTGCTGCACGCTGATGTCGCAGGTAGGAAGGGGGGCCGAGGGAAAGGATGAGCTGCCAGACATACAGAAACGCAGGTGGTCCAGAACAAGTACTCCTCTGGGCCGTGACGGCAGCGTAAACAACCGTTTGACACGCTGCAACTGTGGATGATGCTACCCTCGTCCCCCCACGCCCACTGCACAGGGCTTTCCAAAGCAGGCCGCGTTAGTGTGAGTTCTTATGGCTCAAACCAGTGTAATATCATCAGAGTCAATGGCTGACTAAACTAACATGCAGTCCCTTCGCCTCTGCCTGGGATTTTTTCAAACAACCCGTGCCTGCTGCCGCTGCAGGGAAGGAACCGTTTACATTATACGTGGAGCCTCACACACTGTTCCATTCACCTGGGCGTGCGTGACTTGCAATGGATGCAAACAGCAGGCAGAGAACATCACTGCACTGCACCCTTGATCACTCTGGTCGCAGGTGCTGAGTTCTCACGACGAGCTGTGAAAATTTTGATTGATGATCAGGGATGCAAAGAATGGGCACCTTGACACTTTCGGCCAAGGACTTTGGCATGAGATTTAGTCGGCCACTTGGCATCCAGATCGCAGTCAGACAGCTACAGGCACAGATGCATCAGAAGCAATCGTAATGAAGTTCGGCTCTCGGTGCAGAGACACAGTCGTACGGACAATTCTGGGCCCTTATCCAGTCAGAGTTTGGCACGGTTACGTGCTAGATGCAGACGGGGGGGTTCGAGTGGGGGTGTGGGTCTGCTTAGGTGCAATAAGCACTTTGTGACATTATTCTTTACATCAGCAGTAAAAGAAACAGATGAAGCCTCCCCTGCGGCCGAAATCATAACGTGGGTTTAAAACAAACAAACAAACAAACAAAAATTACGGAAACATAAGTAAACCCAAATCAGAATAAGAACTTTTTTCTTGTATTATCAAGGACTAGGCCCCACTTTTCCCCCAGTGCTTTTAAAGTCATCCTGAATCTATTTTCAACCCTTTCATTACTTTTCTCAATTTGCCAAAACAGCCGACGTGAGAAGTTTTAATTACAGTCCCCAGATTCGAGATGACATTTCAGTTTGACATTTCACTCCTGATAATCAGTTCCATCCACTGGGGAGTTAACTTTAACTCTGAGTTGTCGCATTTCTGCCGCCCTTGACGGATTGTAATGCTCAGCTGCAGCGCACAGTGTGAACGCAGCACCTAAGTGCAAAATGCAAATCCGAGCGCACGCACCCCGGTTTGTCCGGCGGTGAATGGGACCGCAAGGAAGGCCTCTCATTTGTCTCCACAGAGCGCTATGCAGGAGATTAAAGTGAAGTATCCGTTTGAAGTTGGCGACACAGCTCTCCTCGTGAAGATTGCCTTAAAATGCTAGCCCGCGTTAATCATGTTCATATCCCTTTGATTGGAGCCATCTTTTTTGTGATTCATAAAATTGTGCATGTGCTTATTGTACTTTTCTAAAAAATCCCAGTTCGGTTTAGGGACTAGGCTCACAAAATGCTGAGGCACATAAAATGGAATCCCATGCACATAGATTCCACGTCGTGCCTTTAGGGTTTACAGCTGTGGCAACGTAATAACTAAATTGCTCTGTGAAAATCCCGAAATGGGTATTTATTGTAATATATAAGCAGGCTAATGGTAAAATGGCACTGACCCTGATTTCCACTCCCGTAAGTGCGTTCTGAAATATCTAGCTGCAAGCTGAGGCTTGTCGTAATGCAGAACTCGTTGCAGAAATGTCAACTCGAAATTACCAGAACGATTAATGTCAGCACAGCCAGCACTCAGAGACACCGGGGCATCATGTAATGACAGTTTATGTTACATGTAAGATTACAGTCTCATTCCAACTGTTCTTTATGTTACAAAACAAGTAAATGGCAGTAAAGCCATCAGTAAAAAAATGACAAATATTCATTGCCTATTAGTAATGATTTAGAAGCCTTTGGGATTCAAATTACTATGGGTTTTGATAATTTTAAGCTGCACTGGAGAGCACACCAGTCTTCAGTCAATTCAAGTTGTTTTATTGCTTAGATATGAACCTAATTTCTGAGCTCTGCAGGAAGCGACATTGCTACCTGCTAGTACAGAATTAGTTTGGCCTAATGACATGAACGGCGCTGCTTTATGCGCCAGTGTGACACACATGGGAGGATGACCCTGAAGTCACAAGACATCCCCAGGGACAGCTGTCTCTTCACAGAGCAAAGGGAGTAGAACACATCGTGTGGGTCAGAAAGCGGTGTACCGACCACACTGGAAGGCTGACATTGAGACCCAAGGTGTCACAGACATCTGAGAACCTCCCAATCCTTAAGGGCTACCATGGCTGCAAGCACATCCATCATAGCCTCGCGGTCCACAGTTCAGATTTTAGTGTTTAGTGTTAGCTTGTTTTTTTTTTACACAAGGTTTTTCCTCAGCACCCTACAGGTGATCCCTCTGTGCCAGTGTTCTGCCTTAGTAGCAGAGGTTGCTCTTGGTTGAGCCTCCAGCACAAGTCCACCAGCAGGACTTAGCTGAGGAAATCTGGGGAGAGTAGAGTGAAAACAACTGAGGGTATGTTGTAGACAGCCATAGGCTCAGAAGAAATAAGACAAGCAGTCAACACTTAAAAACCAACATAGACCAGATCCAAAGTACCACGAATTATCCAAACCTGAACTTGAATTCACAAAAGACATTTCAAGGCTACAGAGTCTTAAAAAGGCCTAATTAGTTGGTATGTTCATTGCTGGGCAGAAACAGAAACTGAGAACTTGTCTTCCACAAGGCTTCTTGCTACCTCTTGTCACGGAGAAGAACCCGACTGGGTTGCCTCCTTGTGGCCAGGCAGACCCATAATATTTAGTGCTTCACTTGCAGTTGGCTTTCTAGGGTTAGTGTTTACAGTGATAGAGAGTGTGAAGTCACCAATGAAACTGAAGATGAAAACATGTAGTGGCAAATATATTGGAGACTGACAAGATGAGGAGAGTGTGCAGTGAATCTGTAATATGCAGATCGTAGTTAGTCAGACAGTTTCAGCAGGGAGAGGGGTTCTTTAGAACTGCACGGTTGATGCAGCAAGCTTTCTGAAGTCACTTCACTGTTGATCCTCTAACTGTAGGGTCTCCCTCATTGCACTTGTATATAACTGAGAAGATCATTTGTATGGATTGAGAGAAATTCTGAATCCTGCATCTTGGTGCATACAGAGGCCGAAATTTTGCTCAGAATTCCAAACTGTGCACGAGTAGGGGCCAAATCAGTTTCAAACTTTATAAGAGCCGAAGAGAGTGACAGACCCAGTGAGCTCTCTAGATCAGTACTGTCAGATCCTCCCAAACATACTCTCCGGTGTCCTCAGACTTTCCATACATTTGTTCTGCTCAATCACTAGTGCACCTGCTTCACCTAATCAAGTGATCATCTAACCCTTGATTAGCAGAATTATGTGTGTGAACCCTTGATTAGATGTACTGATGGTGGAACAGAGTATATATTTCGAATATATACGTGAGGCCTTTTAGGCAAGGAAAGGAAAGGGAACAGCTCTCCTCCTCCTTTCAAATTTTATTTGTGTCAATTTCATAACAAGGTTTTAGATTCATATATGCCTCAGTGTACTCAAAGCTCCAGTAGAGGGAAAAAATAAGATAAACTAGCCATGGTGATGAAGTGGATCCATTCTCCTCGCACAACCCTGCCTTTCTTTTTGGGTTATTTATTTATTGATAAAAGGGGGAAAAATCATTTGTGTGCTGAAGCTCCTTTGCTGTTATCTAACTACTAGCAAAAGAGCACCTCTGTCCTTGGAGATGAAAATAAGTACTGGGGGGGGATCGCAGAGGAAAGCAAGAAATATGATGACACTTTCTATGAAATGCCTTTCGTAAGATTTATAAAACTTTAAACCCTTTAGAAGCGCTGCATTGTAGCACCGCACAAACATTTATAAACCATTACATTGGCATCCTTTCGTTAGTGGGACACCATACATTTAAAGGCAGTGCGTTAACTTCACCCAAATGACGTCGCTGAGCTTTTTAGCATCCACACCGTCATTTGGTTGTGGGTTTTCACGCCTTACTAATGCAACAGCTGATGAAGACCAAATGCAGTTGTTTTGTTCATACATCCAGCCAATTGTGCACCTTCTTCAGTAAAGGTGACCTCTGAACAAGCACTCCTGCATGTAGAATTATTAGTAGATGCTGCGCGGCGGTGACAAAAAGCCGGAGAATGTCAGAGGGAGCACTACATGTTTTTTTATTGACAGCAACGAAACCGCTGATGGCGCTGACCATGCTAAAATGTGGAATGTTCTCAGAAAAATGGATGTACCAGAACAGCTGATTATCCTAATGGAGAACTCGTGCACAAGATGCCACAGTTAGTAGACAGTGGGAAAAATCAAAAGGTTTCCAGCTGGCAAAACAGCTAAGTAAAGCTGTGTTCTTTCTCCTTACCTTTTAAATTTATACCCTGAACAAATTAAGAGAGAAGCTGGATTAGCACAACAGAAAAGCAGAACCCCAGTTGGTGGAAGTAGCATCACCACCCTCTGTTATGCTGGCGATACCACACTATACGCAGAGGATTTGGACCTTAAAGCCCACTGAAATAAGATGCAGGAGGGTTGAAAATTGGGACTACGATTAAATCAGAAATCACAACTGGAATAGCTGCAAACTTTATTGTTGGCAGTGAACGCGCTGAAGTTAACAGCTTTTGCCTCTTGGGATTAGCGCTCAACAAAAAGGGGTGTAGGAGCCAAGAGAGAGCAGCATTGAAAGAAAAAGGTCCTTAAATGGCCTGATGTATCCATAACAATGAAGAGTAGAATCACTCAAGGATTGTCATTTTCTCTAATGCTACCTGAATATGAAATTTTTGGTGAGTTGAAAGCAGGATAAGAAACACAGAAGCACCCAGGGAGCATTTTAAGGACACCAAGAAAACAAACATGGATTTTTGATGAAATCCGACTTGAGCTCTCAATAGAACCACAGATGATAACACTGAGGTTATGGTATTTTGAACATATTGTACAAAATCAGATTCTCGCAAAATGACTATAGCGCTTGGGAACGTCAACGGAACAAGAAGAAGAGGGGGAAAAGAATCAGATCGGTGGACACAACCACAGAGACGATGGGCCCTGGACCACTAAGGCCGCAAGTGGAGGACAGAAGTTTGGCCATGATGCAGCAGGTTCAAAAGACATGAAGCTGCAGAAGCAATCTCAATATGGAGGCTAAATATCAAAGTAATATTGTACACTGTACAACAATAACGTATAGTGTACTTTTCATTTTGTGGATATGTTGGTTTTGTTGTGATTTTTGAGGATGTTAAGTTGGAAAGATTGTATGCCTCCGCTCCAACACAGCAATCACTGCTTAACCTTTTCTTTGGTGCAGAGACCACTGGGGTAGTGATAGTCACTCCTTATCCTGCTCCACTCTGCTCAGCCAGAGTGGGTTGGATGTGATTGAGGAGGATGCTTTCCCTGCTGGGAGGGGAGAGGGAGAGAGGTGACATGGGGGGGAGGTCAATGCAGCGAAGAGCTAGCGCACTGCATCTCAGCAAGGAGGAATACCAGAGCCGGCACCAGGCTGAGGAGGATTCCAGCGGTCACCATGGTAACCCCGCAAAGGCCGGTCCCCAAGGCAATTAGGCCATTTTAGGTCCATGTTTTTTGCTGGCCTGAGCGTAAACACACCGGGAAAAAGACAACAACGAGAAACAACAGTATCGTAAGGATGCAAAATGAAAGAAATGGCTGCGGTAGCAAATGGACCCAAGCTTAGGATGGCGCAGTGGACAGCGGCCCTCTACACAGTCTCAGTTCGGCTAGATGTGCAGGCTGTGGGCTTAGACGGTGTGTGTGTATATATTTGTGCGTGTGAGATTTGAGGGGGTGTTGGTATGTCAGGGTTCGTAGGAGTAGAGGGAGCAGCAGAACAATCTGAAAGCAGCTGCCTGGATCAGCAAACCCACGTCACAGAACCTGGATCAATACTACAAGGGGCAGGGCCTCGCTGTCGGCCGCATCCGGAGGGACACGCGCGGAGCACAGGCGCAATTACAATTCAAATGAAAGCCGCACAGGAGCCGCTCAGCGATGAAGCAGCGCTGCTGAGGCCCGGCTTGGCGAGTGAGGGTGGGCCGCTGTTGACCTCCGTGCTCATTTCCTTCCCAGACAGCTGGAGACGGAGATTCCCTCTCTAAGGTGGAGATTGATCAAGATGTTTTAAAATCCAAGAGGTGAAGTAGCAGCGAGGAAATGAGGATCAAACTCCCACAAAAAGATATACAGTGTAGGATTTTATTTGCTTACACATTTGTGGAGCCACCTCCCCCACCCCAGCCCTGAGTTTCAGAGTCAAGGGTCAAAACAACCTCTTCATGTCCTTTAAGAGACACAGTGCCTGAAATAGCAAGTGACATGGAGCCTGTGGTGCATGCTGGGAGGTTATGAGTCATATTGTAGTGACAGACAAGTCAGTGGCATTTGAATAGGTTAGTAGGGTCACACTCAGGGTCAAAAAAACATCTTCTATGCCTGTAAGTACTTTAATGAGTTAGTCAAGCAATCTTGTCAAGGTCTCCAAGGGTTGCCTTGCCAGCGCAGGTTGCTAAGATAGCTGTGTGACGTGGTGGGGATGAGAGCGTGAAGTCCAGGGCTCACTGTGGGAACTCGCCACTACATATTGTGAGGATTCACCGGAAGAGAGAAGGAAAAAAAAAGTGGCCGTTAAAAAACATCTGCATTTTTTTGGGTGAGAACAGTGTTGATATTTATTGAGATTCCCAAATATGCCAGTTTGTCCGGCAAAGTAGTTTAGAGAACAGAAGCAGATCTAAAAATGCGAGTCAGTAAATGCTGGAGAGATACAACATATATTTAACTTCAGAGTCCTGAGCAGATTATACCGTAGAGTTGGATAAATATGTAAGAGGCGGTTTTCTCCTGGAAACGCTTACTGTATGTTTATTTTTTATCATAATAGCCAGTAGAAGTTTACACGCAAACATTTCAGCTGCCAAGCAGGAGCAGCAGATCATGTAGCAGAAGAAAATGAATTTGTCACACAGGTGCAGATACAATAAGGGCCACTGCTGTTGAACCCTTGAGTTGCAACGCAGGCCGCATGTAGTCTCTTATACAGCAGTTATGTTATATAAAAAGCATTAAATTTAACTGTAGAGCCACGTAATATTTCTTCTAAAACAAGGCCATTTATTAAATTGCGACTTTGCATAAGACTTTTAAGTTGACAAATACTTTTGAAAGCGCAGCATGCTTTGACCCATTTAGGTGGTGGGTCAGCGCTGGATGATCCGGCAGTTTACGAAGCACAAATGGACATACATTTAAAAGGTACAAGTTAGCATAACTTTTGTCAACGAAAGCTTGTCCCTGCCCACAGAGTATGAAATCTTAATAAAGTTTGGTGGATTGCCTGATTATTTCCTGCAAAAGAAATTAAACTTTTAAGTGAGCTCATGCAGCAAATATTCAGGTCATCGTCTCTCTTTTTCTCTGGCCTCTCACTATCTTATGAGCTAATTGCCTGCTTCTTGTTTTCACTCTTTTATGCGGCAAGTTGAGAAATGAATCCACAGGCAAAGCAGCGAGCTCCTTGTGTGTGTGTGTGTGTGTGTGTGTGTGTGTGTGTGTGTGTGTGTTTGGTGTTGGCAAAGGCACTTATTAGACTCAGGTGTGCTATATCTGAAGCGACAACACACCTTCTGTTCGATTTCCTTTTACTGCTCCATTGCGGCAGGTATCTGCCAGCTGAATCCTAACAAGGTGCACAACACCAAAGGTCAGTGCATGAATTCAAGTGGCAGAAGGAGAGCGGCTCTCTTGCAGCCCCGTTTCAGCGCGTCGCCGGTGGTTGCCACCACATTCGTGTGTGTTAGCGTGCCCGAGTATCTGCTCGCACGCCGTGGACTTTCGCGGGCGGATGTGTAATTACATGGTGTGGGGATGGGGTCCAGGTGGAGCTCTTAAAAAATCAAGCTGTTGAATGTCTAATTCTCTAGGGGATTGATGGTTACATTAGTTTGTGTTTCTTTAGATGAGGTTGATCGGTGGTTTATTAGACAACTGCAGCATCGGTTGTGCGTCAAAAGTAGGTTCAGGGGGGTGGAGGGCTGATGCGTTTTCGATTTGAATTGTGGAGACCTGGCTTGCGGCTGTGCGAGCACAAAGACCGTGGCAGTTGAAGGCATTCATCTCTGTCGTCGGTCGTACGTCCGGTGACCTGGTCACCTATGTTTATCAGAATGGATCATGAGTCCTTCTGAAAATCATATGAGAAGTAAAAGAGGGATTGAAAATGCACGTAAGAGACAGATGAGGAACTGTCAAACTTGGCCAGGCTTTCGTCCTACAACAAGAGACGTCGCCCTGAAAAATTAATGCGGCCTACTTTTGAGTTTCTAGTGTCACGGTTGAGATGTGTAACTTTGGAGGTACTGAGGACTGATCACTTTGCCCCCCACCCCCCATATGTAGCCTCACGGTGAGACACTTTCAGACTCAGTACATCAGCAGCCCAATTAAAGTTGCAGTGTCCATTTGACTTGCCCTTTGAATGGGCCGCAGGAGAGGGGGGCAGTGAGCGTGAGCGTTTCTCAGCCCGGCTTTATTAACCGGCTCTCCAGAAGCATCGGTCCCAAGGGGTAGCTTTTAATTCAAACCCTGCTTTGTCCTGGGAGGTTTCATTAACTCCGAAGAATTCCTCATTGTCATCGCCAATTCCCCTTCATAAAAGCCACGGTGGATGTTGGAAACCAGCAGACTGATAAATGCTAATATACAGGCATGCTTTACGTGCTAATGTAGATACGTTGATCAGCTCCAAAGCAAATTGCTGCTTTCCTTGTAATCCACACTATTTTTCTGCTTTTATTGTTGTCACGTGCCTTCCTCGAGCGTGTTCAAACACTCTCATCTCTTGCTCCTTTTACGGCAGCTGTTCATTACTCTTACAGTAGAGGGAGGTGGGACTCAGTGGTAATCCTCAAAATCCATGTCCCGCTCCAGCTACTGATGAAAGGATAATGCAGCTGTTGGTCATATTAACGTACTGGGTTTGCACAAATAAACACAGGCGTCCCTCTGCTTACGAGGGTAAGGTGTTCCTGGAAAGCGCCTTGTAAGATGAAATTTCGCATATAAGCAGCATAACCACCATTACGGTGTAAAATTTAAAAGTGCCCTCCTTTTGGAGGCATACTGGGCTCTTGTTACTCATTAATGTGAAAAACTGGCCACGTACAGAATCGTAACTCAATTGTTGGTGTCATCACGTGCCATCGAATCGATGTCAGCTCATGGCGATTCTGTGCACAGTTGCCTTGAGTTGTATTTGGTCTTCAGCCAGATGGCGAATCTTTGGATAGAGGAGCAACGATGGCTGCAGTTATTGTATCACCCAGGTGACTCAGTGAAGGATATTAAATATCGTCATGTGTTTGTGAAAATGTGTAAGTCATTCAGTAAGTCAGTAAGTATCTCAGCTTATACCTGTACTGATGCACATGCAAAAAACGTCTCCAATTTTAATGTTTAATTCTGGGTTAAGAATTTGCAAAAGTCTGTTAAATGCCTCCATGTCACTCGGCAACATTTACTGTTTCGTTTTCCACAGAAAGAGCAGCAATGTAGCATGTAAAGTATGAAAAATACACAGACTCTCAGCTCCAGGTCAGTCAACACAAACTAAAATCTCTTTAGTATGAAACACTTTGACTCTGTGAGAAATCTCCATGTGATTGACAGCTATAGCTGGTTGCCATGGCGTCTTTCCCTGGGGTTTGTCCTTGTGAAAGTGATGGATACTTATTGGCCCTCATTCTGCGGTGCCGCAGAAACCCTGCTAATGTTCAACGTCTGCAGTTCTCAAGGGCGGGGCTCGGGACTAATCCCTTCTAAGAGCCGACTCAACCCGCAGCCGCCCACTGTCAGAGGAGCCGAGCAAAAGGCCGACTGGGTCTCCCAGTGGAAAACCACAGGGAAAATATTGTTTCCAGGTGCAGGTCTTGCACATTTATCCAAAAGCATTGTTTCTTGGAAGTTATATTGTTTTAATGAACACTTTTCTCCACAGCAACATACAGTGTGAGGTTTGTACACTCAGCTGCTTACAGCCCATTCTCACTTTTTAGATGGGGGCTGGAGGTGCCCAGATACAGTCTGGAAAATCTAACTTAATTTAAGGGTAATATTTTTCCCATTTTGCTCTGTGTAGCACTGCACTGTGCACCCAAGAAAAACTTTTCTAATCTAATGTAATGTATAATGAACTGGGGGGGCTGCACCATCTAATGGAGACACTTGTGTGGTTGCGTTTCTAGACACAGTATCATTGTTTAAAATGCTTTTTCTCCAAATCAGCATTAAAATCACAGCATAGTACAACTAGTACAACATTGTTTCTAGTCAGTATTTTTGAGTTTTGTATTTTTTCTGGAATATTTTTGTGTGTAAAATGTGAAATTTGTAAAATCGGGGTCCGCTAAATCAAGGTTGCACTGTGATTTCCCCATTTATACAGCTGGGTAATACTGTTTCCTCTAGTGTAAGAACCAGCACAGCCGGCATGCTGATCAGGGACTGCACAGGGAAACGGGGATTTGGAACCAGGTCCTTCACCTGTGAGACAGCAGGTTTAACCACTGTGCCACCTGCTGTCTGCACTTGACACTTCCTCCAAGGTCTTTCTGCTCTGGTTTGTTAAATTGTTCAGCACCTCAGCATGTCAGCCAGCAGCAGGGTGGGTGTGGACTGGGACGAGTGGAATGAGGACCCTGCCGTTTTACAGCTGTCCAACTGCATAAAACAGTTTAAGATCGAATTCTCAGCCGTATACATTACACCCGCCGCCAAAAGTACTTGAAATGGGTGTCTGTTGACCTGACAAGGACCCAGGAGACCTTTTCGTCGTCCCTTTTCCAGCCTCTCATAGCCATTGTCTGAGTTTGCCCTCACATCTGCCCTTCCGGGTAGCATAGCATTATCATCCTATTTAATTGCTATTCTGAACTAGTTAATTGGAACTAAGTAACAAGGGGTCTCCCCACTGGGGCTTCGTGGACTCTCAGCAATCTGACCGGCAAGATCAGCAGAATAGCTCTCACATTTATTTATTCTGCACAAAGAAAATATATGTCTACGTGATCATTTAGAGCAGCTTAACAGAGAACCCGCAGTCGTGTTGAATTTGTAGTGCAATCAGTCAGCGTGGACACTGTAATGGAAGCCGAGAAACAAACATTAATAAAAACAGCACATTTAATGGAAAATATTTTTCGTACTGGATGCTCAGTCCAGCCGACAGTGCATACACAAACACCGAGATACACGCGCACACACACACACACACACACTTCAGCACTCTCTTCTGTTTGAAGCATCTATGCCTAATTGATGATATACCTGTTGAATTTTGAGCGCCTCTCCTAAACGGACCAGAAGAGGCTTCAACTGGACTAACTTGTGGAACTGATTGTGTAACTGGGGGGAGAGGGATGGAGGGCGGACAGGAAGGGCCATTGGCAGATCAGGGGCTGTGAGAATGAAACGAGGACATTTGAGAGAAATAAGTGGGCAAATCCAACATTTGGGAATGCAGATAACTGTATGTACAATTACAGTATAGTTACACATCACGGGCTGACATTTCAATGGGCGTACTGTCCGTAATTACCATGAGTTATACGATTACACGCTCGCGCAATTAACCTTGGCTCCTGTCAAGAAGTGAACCTCCAAGCCAACCTGTTTGTTACCAAGCAGTTAAACAGTTCTGACAGATGTCATACGTTGGTGTCAAGTGTGACCACTGTATTTCTGTAATCCTAAAGCAGCCCTGACTAAAGAGGTTAGATACAGCAGGAGGAGCATGCTGGAGGCAACGAGGGTCGCATCTGACCATGCCTTGAGGGTCACCTCGTAAACATCAAACAAGCGAGAACGCGAACACAAGGACAGGGAGGCACGGCACGGGCTAATGAAGACATAAAAGCACATAATGGCCGACCTCAGCAAGGCTGCCAAGCCTCCCTAGTCACCCGTCCCCCTCGCGTCTTCCTGCAATGTTTTCCCAACATTTTCAGGAGCGGCGAACCATCTCTGACGCTCAGGCTCCCGCCTTGGACGCTCATTAATCTCCAAAGGGTGCCTGCTGGGTAATTGAAAAAGCATAGAGTTGGCAAGAGTCAAATGACTGATGCTTTATCCAGTCTGCCAGGGAGAGAAGGAGGGGGGTGACAGAGAGAAGAAGAGGAAGAGAGGGAGAGGCAGTAACAGAGCAGGGGAGAGAAAGAAACCGATACAATTGTTCTCCCCGTCCTCTGCTCACAGTGCTATATCTTTCCTCTTGTGTGTCTCTGTCCCACTCTTTCCCGCTCGCCCGCTTTATCGCTCTGTGCACAGGGATTACCGTCTCTCTCTGGGCTTCGTGGGCCTGGGGACTTCCTCGATGTAACAAAGTCTAGGGGCAAAATGAGAATCTCTGCGAGATGTATGGAGAGGGGATGGAGACGTGAGAGAGATGGAGAGCTGTAGTGCCGCGTTTACAGATGACACACACCAGTCGAGCACTGGATCCTTAAACCTGCTCCTGCATCTTGTCACGGCCTCGTTCAAACCTTTAGTGAGTCTGCAGGTTTCACTTTTTTTTTTTACAGCAGCGTTTTCACATTTTTATAAAGTGCTCTCAAAACATTCTTTTGTAATATATGGTGCATTTCTTTGGGTGGAAGATAAACGTGAAATCACAGACCTTGACCTTTATAATCTCTCAATTGGTTCGTCTACAGAGATCAGCTTCACGTTTCTTGGACTCCGCCTCGAAACAATATCGAATGACGGTCGATAAAGATTAGCTGCGACCGATAGATTAAGTGTATATACTTTCTGGGAGAAAAAATGTGTTTTGGAAAACAGCTCGTTTTGTTCTTTCAAGGATGGCTAAAGGAGCATGTGCAAAAATGGCGTTTAAATGGTTAGAGTACAATTTCAAGTCAAAAGATGTGAGATGTGCTGTGAAACAAAAGCAGCCAAGCGTAGAGAGGCAGATAAAGATCTTTATGAATAATTTAGTGTTTTAAAAGCTGTGTCCCTTTTATAAAACCGTAATATAAGGGCAAAATAATTATTTTCTGTTTCCTTTGCTTGTACCACCTTTGCTCCCTGTGGATCTTTTACATTTTGAGATCTCCCATAAAAGCAACGTTTTTTGCAGCCCGCCGGAGAAACAGGTGATAAAAATGTTGCTGCGATAATGTCGTCCACTATTTCTGTCTGACCGAACCCCCGAAACCACCTCAGAACGCAGACGACAGGTAACTCAGGTGCCGTCGCGGCCCGAATTTATTCGCAAGGGCTCGTTTTCCCACTCTTACCAATGGAGAAGAAGTAACGACAGATTTCTTCGACCTTTTCATGTGACGGCTCTCATGAATTCCGAGAGCTCCTGTCGAGATGCCTCCTGGGAGAAGGCCCACAGAGTACGGCAATGGTGGGTGGGACGGGCGACAAAAAACGGGAGAGAAGAAAAGAGACGAGCTCCTTCAATCGACCCGCTTCCGCTTATCTCTCTCCTGGATCTCGCTGCCCATCACCTAATCCGGCAAACACCGTCCTTTTGGCCTGCCGTGTAACATCTGAATTTGTGTTCTGCTCGAGATAACAGCGGCCGCCAAGATGACAGTAGCAGGGTGTTTAAAAATGCACTAGAGACAAGCACTTTCCTTTATCTCCGCAACTCCAGTCCTTTGGGTACAACAGGACGGGGGGACGTTCTCTTGGACAGCTTACTGTTAGGCCTGGTGTGTCGTGTCTGCTTGGGCAGGACAAAAATGCTTCAAGTGTTCTTCCCAAAAAGAGTTTAATTATTGATCACTGTAACTGAAGTTGACATATCTGCCTCTGTCTTGGTTTCTGCTTCAATTACATCAAACGAGACTGGAGTTTTCTTTAATCCCGTCAGCCGCATTTGCAAGGACAATTAAAGACACGTTTGAAAGGACACTGAGAGAACTTCAAGGAGCCGTGTACTGGCACCCGGAGTTACCGAGCCACAACAAAGTAAAGAGCGTGTTTGGAGTAAAGTGGAGTTAAAAGCGCGCTTCCAAGGAACAGTGTTGAAATTTGCATGTGGCTTCCTCGCAAAGAGGGTGGGCTTCTGTCACACGCTCCCAGCTTGACGGGAAAGGAGGCGAGATGAAAAATGTGTACCGGGACATTTAATAACCGTGGCATTACACATTTCGAAAGATGGAAGCACAATAACACACAGTTCCAGTTTTGGGCAACTTCGGTTAGCCAGCATCCCAAAAGGAAAGCGGAAGTTCTCCTGTGTTCGTGTCAGGTTAAAAAAAACTGTAGTCTAGAGATGTTCCTCAGGGTCAATGTGAGAACGGGATCCTTTCAGACATTTGGATCTCATCGTCAATGTATGTACACACTGTAACCTCCTGAAGTCTGGTGGCACACGTACACACAACCCAGGCATATGTGTGCACATATCCCAGAAGTAATCCCAGAACTGGCCCTTGACACAGAGGGCAATTAAATGGCAGCGCTGCTCTGTAGAGCTCATAAAAGCAGCTTCCACTGCCACCTAAGGACACGTGTCCCCTCGGCGGCTCACTAGCCAGTGTTAGAGGCGCTAATAAAACCCACACACCAGGCCAAGCCCCAGGCGCGAAAGCTACTCTCGCTCTCACTCAAAAGGCTGGGGAAAGGGGGCACAATTTGGCATCACCTTCTTATTTCATTTGGAAAATTGCCACCCCCCCCCCCAAACCATCAGTGCCCCCGATCTCTCCAGTGTTTCCAGGCCCCCCAGTTCATCGCCTGCTAATGGGGCATAGCGAGCGCATGCTTGGCAGAGTGTTTTCAGGGTGGGTGATCTTTGAACCCCAGGGGGGAGAAGATGAGGTGGTGGAGGCAGCGATAATGAGGTAATATGTAAACAGAGTGTATGCAAGGATGTCTCTTCACATACTCATGTCCTCCACTTTGACATATTGTCTTAATTATGCACCAAACAGCGGGGCAGGGGGGTCAGCCGGCTAAGGTGTGGGAGTTTTCAGGGTTGCTTGGCTGGGGAAGCTATTTTCCAAAACGAAAACGCCACCTTCATCTTTCGTGATGTCCTTCTCAGCTTCGTTTGACCAAGAACAGGCAGGAAAAGCACGTCCAAGGCACTGAGCGATGAAACGTTGGTTCGGTATCAGCAGAGCGATGTCCTCTCTGACTGTGCTTTCCATGTTTACTTTATTTGTTTATGCTTTAATGGCATTTTGTTATTGGATTGCAGGATTTGTTGTTAGAGTTTATCAGATTGCATTATGCTGTCGGCTGTTTCGTTCAGACTGGGCAGATACAGAGGGCTGAACACCGACTGCCAGGGCACAAAGCGGCCAGCCACAGTCGGAATCTGGCTCGAACCTCCATCTGCGGAGGTGACACATTCTGGTCGTGTCCGCAAGGGTCTCTCGGAGCCCTCCTGCCACCCTGCAATGTCGCCGGTGTTTCCCTGAAGTGTGTTCTGCTGAGAGGCATATGCGAGGCCCCGCTTTTTTTACGCTTTCGGGAATATATTCACCACGGCCTTGCTTAGATAAATGGATGCGAAAATGAATGGTGCAGTGCATGAAGGGGCGCGTTGTCTGAAGTTTACAAACCGCTGCTGTAGACCTTACAGATCGCTATTCGGGTTTTAAAGCATGTATTTATTTCCACAGTGCCTTGTGGCACGTACAGCTGTACTCTGTTTATGCAGCTAGATGCCTTATTAAATTGCTTCCGCCTAAGTGTCTTGCTGAAGAGCACAACAGCAGAGGCCCTGCTGAGATATGACCCCTGCAACCTTTCGGTTCCTAAACACTGAAGAGTGTCACAGCCCTAGCGCGCTGAGTTTCGAGGACGCTGGTGACAAGTCGCAGAGTGAATTAAAGGTTGAGAGCCTTCCAGCAGTGATGATATCACTTGTCAGAATCTTAAAGGAGCACAGCACCTCTCCTCATTTGTTCCAGCTGACCATCAGAGGCCAAACAAGGGTTACAAGGCCGCCTCACCAGTCAGACAGCACATCCTGGCCGAGTGCCGCGGAACCCCCCAGCCTCCCGGGTCCATCTGCAGAACGAGGGATCCGTAGTTGCTGCGTTCTTTTTTTGGAATCGGAACTACTTGTTTTACACACTGATTCGATCGTGCATCGTGTGGAGGGTTTGCATCCCTTACACGCTGTTTAATGTTGTTTTACACTGCTTAGCTGCTCCACAAACGTATTCCTCCAAAGTGATTCATGCACTGCAGCTTGTAGTTCCACACTTAGCTCCTTTAGGCAGGAAAATATTTTACTTAAAGCAGTTCAGCTAAAGCGTTTTATAAGGTGGTGGGCAGCTGGGGTTGGGGGTGCACATCCAGTCGCATTCACACAGATGTGCACCGCCCCTCACACTCTCATCATGAGAATGGCACCCTTTGGAGCTTTCGTATTGACACCAAGCCTGCCAGTCCCCACCGACTGTGCAGCTCCAGCCTTCTCAGGTGTGTGGGGAGGGACAAACACGGATCTCTGACTTCTCTTTATCATCTGCCAAAGAAATGGAGAAATACAGGAATGGGGGTGTCGCAATGGGTTCTCCCAGTCCTGCTGTGTTGCCGCCACGTGGGCCTTGGACTGCCGTATTGTTGGCAGTAGAGCCGGCGTCGCTGCACAGCTTGGCAGTGGCCATCAAAACGCCCATTTGTTTAATCTCTCTGTCAAAAGAAGTTCTTCCCACCGATATGGTTTCCTAGGTCCTCGTCGTGTCTTTGTTTCCACGCTGTCTGAGAGCTTCAAACTGACAGCTACAAACTGCAGGGTCCCCACACGGACTTCTCTTCTTTTTCTTGCATCCGGTAGTTACAATTTGATGCCTCGGGATAATTTTAATAGTCCAGATATATCAGGAGCTGGGAACGGATGCAGCAACGTAATCAAAATAATTGTAGCTGGAACTTGAGATTTCCTATCGATGGCTTATCCTTCTCCTTTGTCTCTGCGTTGTGTCTCCTTTCTGCTGATTCACACCACTGTGCCTCTCATACACGCCTGTATCTTCGCAATCGTTCTGAACACTGGTTTGTGAACAAAGTAAGAAAGCAGCATTTGTGGTTTTCATTGCGCACCTCAGTTGATGTGATGCTATGGGCACGTATTTTCTCTTAAGCATGTGTGTACATGTCTTACTACGGCACACAGATTGATCTCACCCAAAGCTCATCGTGGGGTGCAGACACAAAGCTCAAGCACTGTCTCAGAGCTCACACACAAGACGGTGTGAGACATTGATTTCACCGAAAACTCACATGCAGAGATCCAAAGCAGAGCCGGATACCACTTTTCTCAGATACACACCTAGGGGGAACGTACAGCAAGAGCTTTTCTAACACAGCCATTTCCCAGACCTCATCCAGAACTTCATACATGTTCAAACAATGGAGTGCAGGTGCCCAGAACTGGAACTGTCTTTTATTGTGTTTCCATCTGTTGAAATGCGTAATGCCGTGGTTTTTTAACATCCCAATATACATTTTCCACGTGGCCTCGTCTGCGACCGGCCTCCTGGGTTCGTGGTGTCAACAGGGGGGTGTCCCATTGCTGCTGGCATTGTCACTGGGCTAACAGCACCCCTCCAGCACGCGCTCATATGTAGAAGGAGACTCTTGGTTTACATCTCATTGCCTTTAATCCTGCCAATCCATGATGTCCCCCCCCCTTCCACCCTCGACAATTTTGGAGATAAGCAAACAGAGTGAACCGCATAGCACCAGTCTTGTCACCCTGGCAACAGAGTGAGACACAGGCTGAGGTGTGAGTTTCTCACACCAAACACACACGCTCCTCCGTGGTGTGGAACACATACAGAACAGACAATAGCTCTCACAAAAGTCACGTGTCCATGCATATAAATAGCGACAAAACATATTAGACAGGATTCTGTCTTTGTCCCATGAAGAGAACTTCTTTTGTACCCTTGTTGATGGCACCAGTGATGCTACAGGAAACACCACTAGACCTGGATGCTGTGTGTCTCATGCATACTGCTGAATGGTGTGTATGTGGTATTTGGACAGAAGAGCTGTGTTTATAGGAACGGAGCCCCAGTGGGGGATCTGATGGGATGGCAGCTGCCAGCATCCTCGCTCCGGTCTGGTAATACCGAAGCTAATGGCAGCAAAGGCCTTGAGAAGGACGGTGCTGTAAGGGGCTCAGGTACACCGGCAGCCCCCCCACTACTCTGACTGCAACACAACGTCACAGATTTAAATCCCTTTATAGCAAGTGTCAGAGCATCAATAAATCATCACTTACAGTGTCCCTTACTGTTGGTTCTCACGTATGGCTGAAGGTACATATATCTGCGTCTCTCTAAGGGCGGTCGAGGCAAGGAGACGTGTGTATACACTCATATTTATCTAAATTGTACATGCTGAGTATAAAAAAAGAGGAGCGTTGCTATTTCCTCCAAGATAAGGATGGCAGCCTCTTCTGCGAACTTTGGTTGAGCGGCTGGCCCAAACTAACATTAATCTCCATAAATCTGCAGTGTGGTGCAGAAAGCTAACATCTCCAATGAGAGCACTTCACAATAACACAAGAAAAAAAATGACTAAGTGCTTGGCATGCCCCAGCTATCAATCTTCCTGTCCTGTTACTTGTTCTGAGTTTCTTCTCTTTCATTCAGTAATTGAATTTGTACAGCTCACGATTCTCCGCTTGCACGCGCGACAGAATTACACCCCAGTCACGTATGTGTAGGACTTATTAAATGTACAGTGGATTTATTGAATTAGTGAGGCTCATTTAGGAGTGTATTGTCCTGGAGATATTTGGCTTTTGAATCTGAGCCTCTGCTTCAATTTTCTTTTTCCTTTTTCGCACAGGTGACTGTTTCAAGTCCAGGACCGATTGTGTTTCTCAGCTACCTGCTGAGAAAAGGACTGGAAGCTCATACAACTTGGGGTGTCTTTGTTATCGGTTCAGTTATACAGCAGAAAGGAGGCGTAAGGTAAAAGAGGGCAGTGCACCCTGAGACCTTCTTACTAGCAAGTTTTAGGGGTCTGACAGAGCTGTCTTTCGACTGAAAACTAAAGCAGAGTGAGTGAAACATCGATTTGGTTCATGACACAATCAATGCAATCACTTATCTGAATGGAACACGTCTGTTACCGAGGTGGTCTGAAGACCTGGGTGAATGCTTTCATAATAGCCGCAATGTGAATCAATTTTGGTGGAGCTGCCAGTTGGAACTGAGGATGAAGGCAGCTAATGAACGCATGAAAATCAGTACTTGGTAAACAAGTCAATTAAGACAAGACTCTTAGATCTTTGAGTTTCCAAAGGCTTGACTTACCTACCTTAACAAAGTTTGTATCTGCAATCCATTTGTAAGCAGGCATGGGTGTGTACATCTCCAGGACTTGGGAAGTCTGGGCACAATCATTTCAGATGTAGAAATTTTCTATGATTTTAATTCATATTTTAGAGTGAATGGGAAAGAGCACAGAAACCCACACACGCTGGCAGAGAAGGGAAGTGAGACTCTGTCCGAAGATCTTTACTGTACTGTAATTATAGCTCCGAACATGGCATACTTCACAGTTTTTCGTGTCTGCGGAACTTGCTGGATTATCGCAGAACAGACTGTTGTTGTCTTGCTGCGCTCATTGTCGCTGCCTTTTCGTTGTTGCATCATACTTGAAGCATAAGGAGGGAAAAAATGTCTGTTTTGGCTGTGGGACAGGTGACCCTGTGTGTTTTAATGGTCCTGCTGTACCTGACAAACTGATCAGATTGACCCCCCTCCAGTGTTAGCTTGCTGCGCCAAACCAGGCAAACATAAATAAAGAACATGACCCCCGGCTTCAATTTGGCACGCGGGGCAGGAGCAGCCGACATGCTGTCTGAGACAAAAGAATAAGAGCTGCACGCTAACAGGCAAGTTAACAGACTGTGTGGACCATATGGTTTCGCTGCTATTGCCCAAAGCACACTGCTCTCATAAAAAAAGAACAAAATAGAAAGGACTGAAAACAACACTTTTAATCACTTCAGAAAAGCTGACAGTCATGCGTGAATAAAACTGTGGTATCCTGTCATGCTAAAAGGAAGAGACACATCTGAGCAACTGGCAAGAAACAGGAGTTGAGCTGGCTACCCAACCTTACCTAGACTGCAATGCTCACATCTTTGCTGCCCAAAGAACTGTGGTGGTCTTCACTCCAATCAGTCAAGTGTGGAGTGAAAGTCAAGTGTCACTAGTCAAAGCAAGGAATTTCCCACAGTTCCCATTTAGACAGGATTTATGCCTGCTGCAAACCATGTATCTCCAGTAGGGTAGGATGAGATTGAACAACTCCCCTACAGCAGCTAAACACAAAGGACACATAACATTGAGTGTCTTATGTACCAACCTAAGACGCTTTGTTGACTCCATGGATGTAGGAAGCAGTGGTCTGGGTAACATCAATCATGAACTATGACTTACTGTGGCAAAGTTGATTGTGAAGTGGGTCAATTTCTAATGTGCTTTACACACATCTTGGGGCAGTTTTACCAGGTTTACTTGAGTATCATGCATACTTTCCTCAAGCAATTATGTGGCTGTGCTCCTTTCATTATTCATTTGGTTAGAAGACAAGTTTATCCAAAGCAGAACTTATTCGCTGAAACGTGACTGAACGTTTTGCTGGAGAAATTCGGCTGAAGTACCACTCCAAACGGTGGTGCACTCGTTCTCTTAGGAGAGAAAATCCGTTTAATCACAATCCAGTTAAAGTTTTTAAGCTGGCTTGTTGCCTGCTGTTCTCCACCACGCCCACTGATCTCCCTGCAATCTCCGTTCATGAAGCAGAGGTACTTTAAAACTCTGAAAAGTTCCTCAGAACCCCAGAGAAAGTTGTACAAGAGTCACTTTGATGAGACTAACTCAATAAAGTTGCTCCCCTCTAAGTGCTTCTGTTCCAGTTGTGTGTGGGGGGGGGGCAAACTAACATCATTTGGGAAGGCAGAAGGATCTGTTTCAGTTGTTACTATTCCAGTGTCTCAAAATCACATAGTATAAAAGGTTCAGCTCTGACCAGCTTCCTAAGACAGACTCCTTTCGCTCCAGTTCAGCAAAAGAGTCATACTGTCTTCTTTTGGGAAGCAAAGTCAAGGCTCTTTCTGTCTATAAGTCCAATGGGATCACAGTGACCATTCGGCGCTGGCGGAAGTTTACAGCCCTTAGACTCCTCCTTCTTTTAACATAGCCTTAGTGGCACCCTGCAACCCCCAATGTAATTACCCATAGTTCCACAATGTGCAGACACGGACAGAGGGACCACAGAATACGTCGGTGGACTGTGAATGTGACGTATTCAAGCTGGATTAGAACCCCTTTCCCCACTCCACTACTCCCGCAGGAACTAACCACAATGCATCGAGCTCATTTGTTCTGACAGACCCGGAGATGCAGAGGCAATGTTGCAGAACTATTTGAAGGGCTGTTTACATTTATTACTTCTCTGTGTCCCCAGCCAGTGTGAACTCAGCCCAGGGCAATGTCCTGAGATTGTATGATCAGGACAGCAGTAATCATTGATGTAGCTTATTGATCAATTAATGTGCTGAATCGAGCAATATGTCCTTCTCGGGCAAGGCTGCCCCTTGGGGTCAAACTCACAGAATATCACATTCCTTCAGAGGCAGCTGCAAAAATACTAAGACAGTGACAGCACACTCTAGCAGTTCTACTTGTATGCCATCAGTGGAGTTGAACAAAATCTAGATTCGGAGCACAAGTGTGTTTTGTCATCGCACAGATGCTAGTGCCAAAACAATGAAGGATTTATTTCTTTAAAGCTCCTCGTCTACAGTGGTTTAGTCAGAAATCTGCCCTGTACAGAGTTCCAGTCGCTCTCGCTGTGCTAATGGGATAAGTAGCAAGCTCTGAAATTGAGTTGATGCTGTTGGCCACTCTTTTAAATGTGTTATTGTGTTTGTGTTCCCTGCGGAGAGTGTGACAATAGCCATTTAGGCATCTTTCTGTTCAGAGTTGGTGCGTAGGCACCAGCGTAGAGGGTGTTTAGGTGGGTGTTTACACAGTATCACTTTGCCCACTATTTTACAAGCCTCCTGAGTGAAATCCAGTGTCCGATGTGACAATATTCCACGTTTTTGCTAATTTGATTGTCCTCTTAGTGAACCTCAATGTGGCAACTGGAAAATTAGTAAGGGGGGGGGGGCAGCGATTGTTTCTACGAAGGAAACCAATCACGGATGGTGGGGGGTGCAGCAAAGAAGGATTCAAAGCAAGCAAGAACCCTCTCTGTAATGATCTCGGGGTTAGCACGGGGTCACGGCACACTCCCAGCATCTGCCTACTTTGTACTGCCATGCTTTGTGCTACTGCGTTAGGTGTAATGTGCCCTGTGGTGGGAGAACACAGTAATGAAATCTCCACCCCCACCAGCTCTCCGACTGGCAATTAACATGGATTCCTCTGCATTTGTAGCATGAGCGATACAATCGACTCCGGCATAAAGCTGTCAGGATGAGATGGACGAATGCTCAAGAAGATCACTGCTCCATGCGCAACTCTTACCCTGAGAAGCCCTCAATCATTTCAAAAAAGCTCTATTGGATCATGGATATGGACTCATTCTGATGCTGTTCATCTCTGAAGCCCATATCCTAGGTTCTCTGATTTGTACTTTCAAAGGGTGCCAGTTCGACTGTTGTTTGAGTTTCTCTGTAGCAAAAAAATAAATTTCCAGCTGTGGTGGGTAGCCTTGGATCTGTGTGCTGTGTTTGAACACTGTCGGTATAGCGTAAGTAAGGTATAGGGTTGGGATACAGAAGAATATTCTCCACTGGAGCCAGAGATAATGATGAGGCTCAGTCAGGGGGGTCACAGGTTTGTCTTGTACCTTGGAGGACTACAATATCCTAGGATCCCATGGGCTTGACAGCCAGCTTGGCACTTGTATCCCATATAGTAGGGTTCCTAGAATTTTTTTCTTTGGTTTACTAGTAGCACTGGTCTGTGAAGTATAACCACAAACAAACAAACAAAGATCCAGAACTTCCTTGGGTTCACGGGAAATGCTGAGACACTTTTTTGAATGATCTTGTTTTGGTTTGTTTTGCCTGGTTTCACTTCGATACGTTTCTCAGACCTACGCTGTTTTCATGATGAGTCATGTCCAAATAAGACGCTACTAAATGATTACCCAAAGCACAGAGCTCCAAGCAATCGCTGATGTTTAGTCAACGAATCACTCCAAGGAGAGGCAGCAAAGAAACCGGTAGGCGTGTAAGACGTCCGTCCTGGAAACACAAAGTAGGCATGTAAGACGTCCGTCCTGGAAACACACCAGATTAGTGACATTTTGAGAAGGTCCATTCGTAACAGACCATGAAACAAAGGTTTGGAGAAACTGGCACAGCAAAGCATCATGCTTAGTCATTTAGAGACGACAGATAACAGCTGAGCTCGTGTCTCCTAGTATTAAGTTCAAGTGTGTTTGCACTTCAGTAGATTTGTGTGTTTTGTGTTTTTGCATGTATAAGAGAAAGAACTGAACCCAGTGGTCTGGTCTCCGGGAAACGCATGAACAAAAAGGCCACAGATTGGGGATAAGGTGGTGCCATCTCATGGAGTCTGTTATAAGCTCCATTTAGCCTCACCAGAGCAAAGGGCCATGAAATAAATTGATGGCCTGTGGGAAGGCAATCCATCTGCCTGCAAAATGTACCTCCTCAACTTTAAGTCTTGTATAGCACACGGAGCAGAAGAATTTGATTGAAAACAGTTGTCACATCCTCCTGCCTAAAGGACAAGAAAAAATAAGCAATATTTGATATTTCTACTGGAGACTTTCCAAGCCAATCCTGAGAAGAAATATTAAGGTGAAGTGTGCAGGTGAACAGATACTTTACCCCAATGAAGTGCATTGACTTGAAGGTCTTAGTTGCTGCGTCTCTGAGATGTGTGGTGGCACCTTCTTCACATGTGGTAATCTGGACAAGAGCAGAGGAGGAAAGTGCAGTTGGAGACTCAGACATGACAGGGTACAGCAAACCTAATGAAAGAAAGCCTCAGTGTCCTGGGCTGTAGTTGAAACTGTGAGGTCAACCTTTTCTGATCCCCCTGACACACACACACACACACACACACACACACACACACACACACACACACACACACACCACTAACTTGTGCACAAGGACATAACTCCCTCACCCGTTTCTCTCCATTCACTCTGCTTTAGCAGCTTTCCTCATCTTAATTTAGTTTTCCCTAAAAACAGCAGTTTTTAATCAGACCTTTTGAATTTTCACTACTTTTTTATATTTCAGGTTTTTTCCCACCCAAGGTCTTGCTATCTAATAAGAAAGCACCCTGTTGTGTTGGCAACAATTACAAAAGGAGATAGGAAATACTAAGATATCCTGCTTGTCAAGTTAAGCAATTTGTTTGCTTCGATTTTCTTTTCTTTCAGGTGGTACCTAAATTTCAGATATTATGGCAAGACGGACTCGGATGTGTAGCAGTAATAGGAGGAAGCTGAACTGCACAAATATTAGTTGTAGCCTCAGTACAAACTTGTTGCTCTTTGCATTTCTGTCGGCTTACAGGCCCCTGTTTCTGTCTTTCATCTACCGCTTAATGAAGTGAGTTCAGCTGGTACTATCCTCAGCGGTATAAGAAGAACTCACATGAGTCTGGTGAACTTTTTTAAATCCACTGGTTTAACTGCTACAGCTCTTTTTGAGTGCTTTTGTAGACAGGCCCTGCAGCATTGGAGTCGATTCTCCTGACTGGAAGTAGGCTGCCTAAATCAGGCTGGGCCTGTCTGCTCCAGTTAAACCACCGCAGTGGTCATTCTGCCACTGGTCAGCCTCTTGTGGCCTAGGTGTGACATGACGGAGCGAAGTGTGATCACAGCAGGTCCGACGTGAGGCACACGGCGAGGAGAGGCAAACCGCAGGAATCCGCCACAACACCTGTGAAGATCTGCAGCCCCACAGGGACGCCGGTGGTCCATTTGCACGTCTGGATCTTGGGACTGCAGCTCTAACATTCTTCCGGCCTCCTCCCAAAACCGTCTTCTCTCGAGCTGCTGGGTGAAGTTTCTGCTCAGCGCAAATGGTGTTGCGGTGTGAATATCCTCAACTGTGTGCCATGTTGTCAGAGAAATACATGGGTTGTAGGTGTGTTTTTTTTATTTATTTTTTTTCTGCTGACCAACGTCTCTCGCGGGGGATTTTCCGCTTCTGCAACATTTTTCTCCTAACAAGGAAAGGGTTTACTTTGTCAACTTACGCCATAAACTCCACCAGCTTGTTACAGAATTATCTTTGATTCAAAACATTTCCCTTAATACGTTCTTTGATAGATTAGCTGGTACTTATAAATTAAATATAGATATACATTATCGATGTATATTTACTGAAGCAGTTGTAAATTCTTTGCTCAAGGTGGCAATGGTTAATTCTGAATCTGACCCTGAACTGCATTACTTACACATACATTATGAATTATTCACTTTGACAGAAGTGTTGTTCATTTTTAAAAAGGTGGAAGATGATACAGCTGCAGACAAACAGACCTGTTCTCCATCAGTGATGGTATGGCTGGAATTCTCCATCAGTGATGGTATGGCAGGAAGCTGAAGCCCCCCTGAGGCTCATGGTGTGTCCCTTTATACCGTCCAGCAAAATCGGGGTGAAAGTCGAGCCTTGGGGCGGTTTGTGTAGAAATCAGGCTCGATAAGCACACATTCGGCTGGAGCAGAAGTGAATTCATTAGCAGGCCTCTCTCACAGTTGCGTTCTCGTTCTGACCTGGTTCTGACCCAATAGTCGCGCTGATGAGCCACTGAGAACCAAGCATTTTGGCAGCATTTTCCGTGCCAGGAGCGCTTCACTCACCTCCACATCCCTCCGAAATCTTCCAACCCTAGAACAAGCGCCACGAACGTGCATCTGGAATGCCCAGGGAACGCCAGAGAGGGGAACAAACGAAAAAGAAACGTTTCAGCATCGGGGGTTTGATCCAAACCAACACTGACACAGCGTCTGTGTGGGGCTAATGGACACACTCGAGTGTGAGACCTCGTTTGCAGGGCAGCTGCGCACATCTCGGCTCGACGGGTCCGAAACGTCACGCGCAGAACGCACACAGCCCTCGTCTCTGCAGTCAGCCTTCACGGGATCCCCGGACCAGCTCTGAGTAAACTGCAGGATGGCGAGTGTAAACACCGTCACCTGCTCCGAATCAGAGCTTTTCTCAAGCTCTGGAAAGTTGCGTCCCACCGGCGTCACGGTTCCTCCGGCGAGAGCCACCGTTCGGTGTTTTCCGTGGCGTTATCTGGGCAGGCAAAGCGATTAAGCGGGAGTGTGCGGAGGATGCATTGTGGGTAGCAGCGTCCCAGGGGGCTGAACAGGCACTTGTGTCCAACAGTCAAGATGCTATATCTGGGTCAGGCAAATGGCTCTGCTGGTACAATCTGCCGTGACGGAGGTCCGGGCGGGCTTAGGCTGCAAAAACATGGCCGGGGCTGAAGAGGGAGGAGGGGAGGACGTGGGTCATGCTGGAGATGCACCCTGGAGAGCTTGGGAACAAGATGCAGCACTCAGCTGGGGAGATGAAGGAGTGTGTAGAGCACAATTTGGACCTCCGTGTGTGTGTGTTTGTGTGTGTGTGTGTGTGTGAGAAAAAGAAAGAGTAAAAATGAACCCCTAGTTTAATCTCAAGAGATGAAGAACACTGTGCAACCCTTTCCTGACTCGGAGGCCCACAGGTCAGGGGAGCAGATGAGAATCCATGGCAGCACTTCCCTTTAAAGCAGGGGCCTTTTTACCAGCTGGCCCCTTGCCTCCACACACACACACACACACACACACACACACGCACGCACACACACACACGCACACATACACACACACACACACACACACACGCACATATCCATCCAATTCATCACGTCATCCATCAGAAATGCGCCTTCGTAATTATCCGGCGGCAGGTCGAAATGAGCCGCTTGTCATTTTTTAGGGGGTTCGCTGTCGTGCCATCAAGGAGAAACCGTGGCATTGTGGCAAAGTAGCAGCAGAACCTCCCACCATCCCCCTCCGGTAACCGGAACAATCAATTCGCTTGTGTCAGCGAAGTGTGTGAAAGTGTGAAGGTGATGCCGAAGTGTTGATTACGGTGCAGGAGGGTGTCGTCACAGTTCTGCAAAGCAGGTGGTACGATGGTGATGGGACTGCAGTTGCCAAACAATGACTTAAAATCTCAGCCACAAAATGGTCCTTATGATATGATATCACTGTGTTATATATGACTTTTTAATAAGTTTGACACTCAAAGACAGTTTTTGGGTGTGAATAACTGATGCAGTAGCCCTTCCCGACTGTGTGGGGTGGGTGTCTCTCCAGGGCCTGACGCATCACCCCTCACATCTGTTCTTCAGCCCCTTGCTGAGGGAAGCTATGGACCCCTCCCCTCTGCCCTCTGGGGCTTCCTTCGCACCAGCAGGACGTCTTTGAGTAACCTGCCCACCTCTTGCTCAGGCCCCATTTATTATGATTTCAATTCTTTGCTTTGCTCTTTCTCAAGTCTAATGGGGCAAAAAAAATCCATGGCTCAAAAATGGAATACGAGACACAGGAGGAATAGGCACAGAGTTCAAAGCTTAGATCATACAAACGTGGGAACACGTGTTTGTCATTTGCAGAATTGAAAGGAGAACATTTGCGACAGGCTTATGAAATATGCATGCCATTTGCACAGTGAACGCTTTTAGCATTTTTAAGTAAACCTGCCGCAATCGGAAACGTTCTGATTTTTCCATCTGTATCGCAACCACCAGAACGGCGTGGCGTAATGAGGATTTGCGATCTTAACATTATCAAACTATACAGTCCATTAAGTTTTCCCGGGACGCGATAGGCGTCTCATTGGAAGGGCTAACCATTGCTTACGAGAGGTCCTTTCTTGCTCACGTAAGGCTGTGGTGTAACCTCTCACGCAAGAGCGGTCAAAGCAAACAGCATCGTGGAAAGAGCTAAAAACACTCCGGCCTACTTCTAGACCATGTCTAATTCATGTTCGGAGAGCAAGTCATTCAGAAGCAAAGAATCCAACACCTGTACACACACATTTCGTCACACGACGCTTTGCGTGTGCCCCAGAAGGCATCGTCGATTCGGGAAAATGCCCGTGTGGAGAAAAAAGAGGATTATATGTCTCTCACGACTGATACGTACGTAGACCTTCTGAATATCAGGGCCCGATCAATAGGAATTAAGGCTTCGCCCATGAGTAACTGCGGATTAGGGTATTCATAATTAATATGCGGCGTTATTACGGCTGTGTGGTATAAAAAGTGGATCTGCACCAGGAGATTGGCTGTTAGCAACTCATTGATCAATCACTGCTAATGAGATAAGAGTCAGATATTACAAAGAGAAAGGAAAATGGACCAGATTACAGCTGGGGGAACAGGACGGGTGTGGTGCCGTTTTTCTTCCTCTCTTTTTAATTACCAGTGACAGGAATTACCCGTGTTTGAAGAGGAGATAATGAGAATAGTGAGCAGGAGTGCAGCAGAGGAGAGCCGGCGCAGCACGATCTGCTGACACATACTCACGGGCTCACACGCGGCGCCTCACCGCCTCGGCGACACGCACGTAACACATCACACGCTGCCTCCGTGATGTACGCGCGATTCCTCGCGCGCCGACGCGAGCGCCCCAACCCTTCGCAGACCGAATTAGTGAAGCACACGGGCGGGAACGTCATACACGCCAACCCCCCTCCCGCTGCGTTGAGCCTTAACGCATGCCGTCAATAAAAATTGACGGCTTTCAACAGAGGTCACCGTTACGCGCTCCGTCGCCGCGAGTGTCGAGGTGAACAGACCTCTGAAATACTCCTGGGCACGTATGGATCAGAGAGTGATCGGGCGTGAGGTGGCAGCAGGTCAACTTAGCTGAGCTTTGGCTGCATTTACAGACCACGATGAAGGCAAGAAAGAGCACTTTCAACAAACTAGATGTAAAAATGGCCTAACAGAGCACAAAAGGGGAAGGATAACACTTTAATGGCCAATTATGCTTGCACACACAAGGAATTTTGTATGGCGGACGCACATTTACACACGTTCCACAGAAGAGAACATCAAAGTGAGGCAGAGTAACCGTAATGTGAGAAAGTTTGAAGAGAAGCATGAAAAGTAATACTGTGCAAAGAGAACAATTGCAGAGGTGCGTGTGTCCATATCTAAATAATTACATACTTGGAGAAGGACAAAGCAGCAGGAGTAAATACAAGTGTCCCCTGAGACACAAGAGTCTGACTTATGAGTTTTCACGAGTGAAATTATTCAACACCCTTTATCGGGTTACGACAAAATATAACGCTGATTTTTTTGCATTTGTCAGGAATAAGAGCCGAGCTGGGGGGCGGAATTCCATTAGTCATTTCAGGTACGCACCCAAAATGGCTGACAGACACGTCTCTGGAACGGACTCGCTTCCCATAATGCCCCACCATCTTAAAGCAACAATTTCACATTACCTCTCAGATTTACCGTACAAAGCAGGGCCGATGATTCCCAGGACCCCCTTATGGTTGCAGGGGGATTCCGGTATAAATATGTGTGGATGGTGACACTTTAATAGGTGTACGACTTCAGGATGTACTCTGTGCTGCCAGTCGTAGTTGCATTCTGTTAGCTTACGATTAAGATGCCACCAGCGGACTCTTTATGCCCATTTTGTTGTCGTAGAGGTTTATAAGAAAAGCTGTTTTCCCTGGTTCTTTGTGCCCCGATTGTCCTTTATCACATCCCACAAGGGAAGGCTGGAGCGATGTGGTGGTAGGTAGAGTCTGCAGTGATCATGCCTATATGTTTTCTGATGTTGGTAAGAGCTGTCAGCTGATGCAAACTGCGGAAAACAGCGAAATAACATAAAAAAATCCAGAACAAGCAAGCATTTGGAGCAAAATCCTCACTCTTGCCAGTCAAAAAGTCTTTGTGGGCGAAGATAAGGCTGTGTCCACTCCTCCTGGAATCAGCTAATCTCAGCAATGATAAAGCCGGTCTGACAATTTCTCGGAGCAGGAGGATGAGTATATGATCACCAGACAGAGCCAAACCCTGAGAACTAGAGTCTCTTTAGGAAGAGCACTATGGCTGACTTTCTCAAAGAGCTAAGTGTGTACTGGTAGGGTTAGGGTTAATGCTTCCTAACCCAAACCCCTGAGAAGTTTAATACCTCATGTCCTGGTCTAGAATATGCTGCATTTGTGATCTGTGGGGTCAGTTGACTTCATAAAGTTTTGGACTTTGTTTAGTTCGTGTCCATAGTCCACCTCAGCTTGCCTGTGGCCATCCTGTTGCCTGTGTGGATGACAGTTCCTCTCTTGTTTTTACGCGACCACAGCCCTACACAGTGACAGTCTCCTCCACGGGCCTTCAGTTTTGCTAGCAATTTTCTTGCATGTGGAAGGGGGGTGGATGGCAGGGAACTGGGCTTAGCCGATGAGAGACAGCCTCTTGAGAGATGACAACAACTACTAAAATGTAATCAACAAGACCTCAGCAGAAGGTGCCACCTTGACAGGCTGTCACGGTCCTGGGAATGTCATCCAGTGGCTGAGAAGATCTGCAACCAAAGGAGCTAACCCTAACCCCTAACCTTAACTACCCAAAGGCAAACCTCCTATGAGGTTTAGCTCCTCTACACAGCTACTTGACAAAACCCGCTCCTGTCCACGTCACCTGTCTTCCCCAGTGCCAGGAGTGCACGGACGAAGGGGTGAGCGAGGGTTCAAGGCAGACAGAAATCAGGCAGCGTTAACGATTTCCATCTCATTTGAAGGGTCTGCCGCCTGCTAAGCTCCCACCCATTAGCAGCAATGATCACACCGAGCCGGGTTAGTTAATGAGACCTAGCAGCATGCCCTACGCTGCCACATTCTCCACACCAACCTCAGCACCAAGCTCTCCTTTCTCTTGTCTAATTAGTGCTGCCCCCCCCGACCATCCATCCATCCATCCATCCATCCATCCATCTTCCGTCCTTTCCCTTCTCCTCCAGTGTCCTTGGCCCGCTAGGGTCAGTCCACTCAGCAACAATCCACTTTGCGCGCCGCTCACAATTATTAAAGTTTAAATATTACCACTGTCGCTTCTTTCGACAAAGTTTTTCTGTGGGAACGTGGACCAGCGTACTGCAAGGGTAGAAGGTCTTGTTAGAGGTTCTGGCGTTGCGGAAACATTGTGTTTCGCACGTGGTCGAGCTGCCCGTCCCAACACCCCAAAGGAATCCAAGCAAACACGGCAGTTGTCTTTGCATTTGGGATAATGAAGATCAGGCCATATCGGCCCTGCCGGATCCAAATCCTGCCCCGACCATGTTTCATCTTTCTGTCTCGCATTTATTCTTTTTTTTTCAGGCTCCCGGTCAGCCACTGTCGCCCTGTCCTCCCCACTATACCGTCCCCGGCCTTCCCATCGCGTCCAGTCCGAATCGCGTGGGCCTTTAAAACCCAACCGGAGAGCGTATCGCGCCCAGCACCCTTTTATCTGCGCGCTCCAGGGGCCAAACGCAGGCACAGCGGCTGACTAAACAGAGGGCAAGCGGACCGTGCCCCTCGAACAGAGCCGAGATCAAACATTTAGCCATTAATCGTGACTTGAGGGGGTGCTGACTTCGGCAAAGGTTTGACATTCAGAAGGAAAAAAAAGATGCATTTCTTTCAACGCAATCCGTAATAAGGCCTAGCAGAAAAACACGTTTTCTCCCAATTCAGCCCCCTTAGCAGGCTGGGTAGATCCGCCAGATTTTTTTTTTTTTTTTTTGTGCGCTTCATTAAGTTCTTTGAGATTTAATGATAATTCACATGAAATGAAGGCGTTGATTAACGTTAAGTGGCTATAAAATTGGAAGCGCGCAAACCTTAGATGGCGTGAGGAAACCCTTTTCTTCCGTGCGATTTAGCACACTTTTCCAGCACGAGTGACGGCACACGCGCTGGATTACTGCTGGAACCGAGCGACTCGGAAGTATTAAATCAAGCAATCCATTCGGAAGCTGTTTAATCTGCAATTAGGCGCACAAACATATGCAAATTGGTAAACAAACGGCCCCGACGCGCGACGGATTTTCCGCACGCAGATGGATGCGGGTGAAAGGCCGAGCTGCGCGGTTCGAGATAAATAAACTCCTCGATCGTAGCCGTTCGACAAAAGCGCCGTCCTTCTGTCGGCGAGTCGGGACGTTTGTCCCGGAAGGGAAAGGGAGACGGACGTCTCCAAGCCGAGCCGCGTAACGGCAACGCCGTCTTCGGCGCTCTCGCTCCTCTCCCGCAAGAAAGCGGAGAACCTCTCGTTCTCGCACCGGCCCGATTTTTCTGCCTTTCGTTCTCCGACGGCCTTCCGTCGAGCTACCCGAGAAACCCAAGAAAAAATGCGAAGCGGCGAGCGGGATGGAGCTGGGGAAGTTTCTCCAGACAAAACGTTGGCTTGACAACAAGAACGCGCAGGCGAACCGTCGGCTCGCAGGAACGAACGCACAGGAGTCGGGCGAGATGGATAGTGAATAATATGTGTGCATATTGGACCCTCGGGGTGTTATTACCTAACACAAATTTGAAGGGGGAAAAAAAATCGATCCACGTTTGATGAATGTCCTGGGGTTCCGTCAGACTTCCGTCAGCAACATTATAGCAAGAATGTATAAATGAATAGTAATAAATATATAAATACATCGCCGTGGTCGGCCTAGAAAGCCGGCATGCATCCCTCTCTCCCCCCGTCATCGAAAATGTTTACTAATTGGCTGATTTCCCCAAACAGCGCTTAGTCACAGAGACATCGTTCCGATACGGCGAGGAAGCCCGAGCAGATTAGCGCAAATGGGTCCGAGGCCACATTAGCCGTGTGCGTATGCATTAGACGGCGACGCGAACGGGCGCTGAGCTCGGCGCATTTCAAAGTCTATTTCTTTCCGATCACCCAGGGCCACGTTGCATTCAGGGGGAAAACAAACCTAATAAATTGGGGTTTTGTTATTTCAGTTTAAAAAAAAAGTGCTTTTCTTCTGGCTTTTGAACAATGGGAGGCGATCTGGAGGCATGGAAAACGAGCTCTGTGAATTTATTTTGTCTTGTTATTTGTCTAGCCTAAGAACTTGTGGCACGGAGCGGGCAAGCGCTCAAATTACGCCGCGAGGACGGCCGCGTTGTTTTCGCCTCCGCCAACCCCTGCTGCTCTGCTCCTGCCGTACGTGAGAAGCTGCGATGGGGAAAGGCGGACGGATGTGGGGTTTTCGGGGGATAAGCGGCGCAGTTGGTGGCTGATCCTAGGCCTGCGGTGAGAGGAGCGCGTGGATTCGAAGGGGTCTGGTCTTTTCGAGCCGAGCTCTGCCTGGCCCGGCTGTGCCTGACTGTAGGAAGCAGTGGGGTTTCTCCTGATGCCCACAAGACTGAGTCAGTCGCTCCAAAGAGCAACGCAACCCGTGGCCGCGATTTGCTGCTCCCTTTGGGGTCTGGACGACCCCGAGGCCGTTCCGGCGACGTAGTGGTTAGACCACCTTCGGTCCAGTTTCTCAGCCAGCTCGAGTCCTTGGAATTCCATGTGGGACACTTACGTTGATGCTTTTAAGTGAGATCTTACCCTGGTAGTGCTCCCGCAGGGCCCGGCTGTGGAAACAGGTTCTGATGAATATGCGTGCGGTGAAATGTGAGCATTTTTGTCCTGGATGAGTGCATCTGCTTTGCAACGGAATGAAAAGCGATCGCCGTTGCAGGTGCAGAGATGGAGACGAGCGACCGTCTGGCACCGGTAAAGGATGCTTCTGCTCCCTGAAGTGCCTGTTGGTTTGACTGGCTGAGGGAGAGGGTGTGTGCCTGTGTGCCTTTGTGTGTGTGGAGAGGGAGAGAGTTTAGAGAGGTGTGTTTATTACAGTGAGGCGCTTTCAATCCACATAGGAAGCACAAACTTCTTGAGGAGTTTAGTTTGATTGCCAGCTTCTCGTCACGTTTTAGCTGGCGTGCGGAGGATGGGGAGCAGATGGCTGCTCGGGGGGAGGGGGGGGGGGGTTGGAATGCCACAGGTAAGGCGTGAGCTTACTGTGAGCTAACCAGGGCTGGGGTTACCAGTGAGCAGACGCTCACAAGAGCAGAAAGCATGTGGGAACGCAGACCAGTGTACTGCAAGGGTAGAAGGTCTTGTTAGAGGTTCTGGTGTTTGCGGACCAACCCAGCAGGACAAGATCCATCGTCACAGCCAGGTCAGCAGCTTCAGAACACTTCAGAAACACCCCCCCCCCCATCTTGCTGACTCTGTTACATACTTTGGTGAAAATGCTTCATGTTCCGTTTACCATGAGTTACTGGAGGAAGGTTTAATGAGAGCCCTGAGAGCACCAGCAGGTTTGTGAGGGGCCAAGACTGGGATGTATGTGTACAGACAAGGAGAGAGTCGTAGCGAGAGGATGAGAGCGAGGAGAGGAATTTGCAAACACCCGGCTCTGTGAAATATTAATGAAATATTAATGCCTTTTGAGCTTGAATTCAAGCTCAGCAATGCGCACAGGCTGTTATGTTTCTACCAACTTCATCACACAGAGGAAACACAGCAGAGGCATTGTGGGTAATCACTGCATAGGGGTGTTTGGAAATTCTGCGTGCGTGCGTGCGTGCGTGTTTTTCGATGAGTAACAGGGCGATTGTACAGGCACGCGAGGTTATTCGCTGATCTTTGCCCAAGCGTTGACTCAAACACACATTCCACCATACGGACACACGCGCACGCGCCGGTCATTCTGTTCTGCCGTAGTATTAACTGCAAACAACTGTGCTGCACAATCACAGATTAAACAAACATTAATTACTTTTTACAGTGTTTCGCTGCCTCCGGAGCCCATGTACCCATTATGAGAACAGAATGCAGGGTGAAGCCCGGCGAGGTGGCATTCAGCGACTGCCAGCAACAGACCGCAAAGCCAAGTCTGCAGCGAAGGAGAAAAATAGCCTTATTAAATATTCAAGTGCAGTTTGAGGAGCAGGGCCTAAACATGCGTGGGGGTGTGGGACAGGGGCAGTGGGGCAACGGGAGCTGGGAAATGATGAGGAGCAGGTGGGTGGGGGACTCTGTCAGTTAGAATAGAGGATGCAAGAGATGATGGTCCAAGGATGAGAGCATGAATCGTGACTGCAGTCTGGTCCTTCATCCAGAACCTTCTACGCTGCCCTCTATGGGCAGAAATTTGCTGAACAAGTGTTCCTTCCCAGTTTCCAGTCTAGGATTTGCCCTTCAAAAGATAAATCCAACCTGTTTCCTGAATCAGACCTTAATTTGGCACTTTGTGAACGTTTTTCCAGTCCCAGGTCAGTCTTTGTTTGGTCAGTTATGTTAGCCTGATGTTTGCTTAAAGTTTGATAAAAATACCTTAGTGGTATTTTTATCTCCTAAGAGGTTGACTTGAATGGCTCCAGTATAAGCAGGAAGCTCTTGTCAGGGAGTTGGATTGTAGGGGGTTAGCAGCTGGGGGAGGGGGGGGCACTGAATCTCCTGAGGTCCTTGTAAGTGAATGTCACTAATGAGGACGTTGGCTTGGAGAGCTGGAGAGAGCGTGACGGTTTGCTCCTAACTGCCGTCGAGGTTTAAGGTACCCTTAACGTTGAACTTTTTGAAGCTGTGGATTTTTCTATGAAATGTGAGATTATCAAAGGTTATTCTGTTCCTAGTACTTTCTAACAAATTTCCTTTTATGTTTATAGTTGCGTGGTTTTATTTTATGGTGGTTTTATGGATGGGAACCATTTGTATTTGATTTTGAGATCGTCTGCACTGACGTATCAGCGATTTCTTTATGTGTACAGCCAATGAGGTTGAGTTGAGGTTTGGAGGTTCCATGACCTTTCGACAGCACGCAGTGGATATCGGGGCTGAAAACCGACACTGGCAGATGTGAGCACGTTTCATTCGTTTTTGCCTGACCACATGTTGCTCATTCTAGCTGCCCAGATCTATACATTCTCCCATTGGAGATGAGCTGGAATGATCATGATGGCGATCAGCAGAAGAACAGACCTTCCTAAGAAGAATGGTGCCATTAATGAAACCCCTGCAATGTCTCATTAGCAGAAATCACATTAAAAAAGGCATTGATTCCATTACAGCAAAACCTACCGTTTCCAGCAGGTCCAAAACCCCACTTTCAGTCCCTGTGAAAGGACCCCCCCCCCCCCCAGCAGACTCAAGTGTGCCCATGCACTTACAGGACCTCCAACACATGTTTACACTAAAATATTCTGAAGGCTGACAGGCAGCCAGGCTGCAGCACCTAGGATCTAAACTAGGAAGGAGACCATGGTGGGCAGACCAGCAAATTTCTGCTTGTTCCCTCTCCTGTACACCGTATAGTCACCTGTACCATGTTCTGCACTACCAGATACAACATGGCTTAACGGCTTGAAACGTTCCAGAACAGTTGACATTCCACTAGATTTTAGCACCTTGAAATGCCAGCAAAGCTATAAATTTATAATTATTCGAGTATCATTACGCAAGATTTTCTGAATTCCAGAACGGAATTGTGCCATATTTTCAGCTAAATTGCCCAGGATTTCAGATAAAGAACATAGTGCATTTGGTCAAATTTCGAAGAGCATTAAAGTTGGATAAACATTTGAGCAGTGGAAGTTCTGCAGTCAGGGAGATCCTTCTGGTCTGCTTTTGAAGTGAAGATAATCCTTAGCCCGGGGAACTTCCTCGGTTGACGTCCTCCATCGTACCTCATTGGGCTCTAAAGGGAGCTCTGCGGTCACAGCTAAAACCGCTCGACCTGGCCGACAGACGCCTCCCGGCTACACTGGGCTTTCCGTGTGGACCAGGGTGGTACTGGCCTTTGTGGGACAATGATTCAGTCAGACAACAAGAAGAAAGCACACAGGGAGAGGGCAGACCTTGAGGACGTGAGAGAAAGAATAACTTGTCTGCAAAGCTTCAACTTCAAAACCCAGTGGTTTCTCTCCTGGAGGTTAAGTGTTCTAAACTACTTTTTTCCGCACATATTGGGTTTTCTCCCGCTGTATTTTTCCTTCTTGCTCTGCTTTCCCCAAGCAGGTCTACAGTAGATAAATTTTCTGTGGCTCTAATTTGTGCAGAATTAATGAGCAGGACGTGGTATTTTCAGAATCCATGCTGCATAACAGCGGACAGATTTATTCCATCAGCGATATTGTTTTATACATTTTGTTACATGAATACCAGAAGCTGCTCCATAGTGAAGAAATAGCTGAACTAGATCAACAGAAAGTGAGATTCAAAGCTATTAGATAATAGACATGTACAAGATGGATTTACATGGTGGTTCCCTCAATGGTCATTGGGTTATGGGAGAGGAGAGGCAACAGTTCTCTACGGCAAGATTACGTCTTCTAAATCATGTCTTTTGTCTTTAAGCTTTGAGACACATTTTGGTCCTGTCTCAAAAAAAAAAACACTTTTACACTTGTTCTGCCGCAGGGAGGTCACACAGACATCTAGCAGGAAGTGTTTTAGAGTCGGGTGGAGTGATGGGGTTTTGCGGCCTTCAGAAGGCGGCTTCCCACCAAAGGCAAGTAAGAAGCATGTTAAGATCTGCCGGAGAGAACAGATGCGAATTCGCGGACGTCCGCATCCTCACACATACAAACATCATGAAACTTGATTCCTTTCTGGGATTTTTCCTTTCCTTTTCTCGTCTGCTTGTTTTGCTTTGCTTTGTACCGTTTCACTTGAGCACCGGCAACGGCTTCCTCGAACGGCGATGAATAAAGTCGCTCGACTTCGTCAAACTGTGAAAATTGCCCCGCGTATTCATTTTACAGCCGTGCTTAAGCCCGGTGGCCTGAAGTAGCAGCGCAGACTTCAGCCTTAAAAGCCTCTCTCCCCTCTGAAGTCCCTCTGCCGAAGAAACGCAAGATGGTGATGTGAGAAGCCGAGGTGTTTTCTCCCGGCAAAAGGACCCCGAGCGTTCTCAGCACTGCGTGCCGAACAGGTTCCGCCATTACCGAGCGCTAATTGTCACGCATGTTGTCGACAGCAATGTTGTCTCATAGCATGTCGGGGTTTTCCCCCTAGTTTGTGCTTTAGAAAGCCAAGATAAATCTCTCCTCTGGGGGCCTGTTAAGGGGCTGTTTGTTTAGATCCTAGATTACCATGTCAGCAGGATTTCCAGCCCCTCTCGGGTTTGAGTTGCAGTTACCATTTTAATTGGCTGTGTTAAATGATGCCTTTCCCAGACGAGTTCGAATGACCCCCTTCTGTCTTAACGCAGGAAAGCTGCGTATGAAATGTACCATGGTGCCTCGATCATCTTGAGGAACAACTTAAACTGAAAATATAGCTAAGCACACGGAAATTTATTTCAGACTCTCGGTTTCCTTATTGCACCAGTATCCCTGACGCCACATTCAAATCACTGTTGTCGGACTTTTTGGGGGATTCAAAAATAACCTGACCTGGATTTGGATAAACGCGCCACCTTGTTTTTCGCACAACATTCCATTGCCTGTCCCACTCCTGCCGGTTTGAGGAGACCTACGTGGTTTTGAACGTTTTAATGCCTTTCAGGGTGTCTAATGAAAAGGGGGTGCAGTCAATTTACCCATTAGGTTCTCACTCTTCTGGAGGTCTGACCATCTTGCATGCAGGAGCAGGTCTGCGGCGCTAAAGCCGCCATGTTGGCTCTTCTGCGACAACGCGCCATCTCTCGACCTGAATGTCGGGGGTCATGCAGCCCCAGGTCTGGGAGGGGTTGACGGGCCCTGAAGTGAACCGTTAGTGACGTCGCCTCCCTCTTCTATCGCAGGTCCCCCCACCTCCCCAGAGGGCCGCCGACAGCCTGCCGACTGCCGGCAAGCCTGTGCCTCTTGCGAAGACCTTCACACTGACGATATGGAGGACATTTTCCAGATGGCGAGGCAGTGAGTACACCCAACAGTCCTCTGACAGTCGACTTTAATCCTGTAAATGTCGCTTGCGCCTTAGAAGCACGACGGCTTTCCGGGGAGAGCTCTTCTGTAATAAGACCCCACTAGTTCCTGTCCTGGATTATTCTACAGAAAACTTACTCCCTTCCAAAAAAGCTCAAAGCATTGCTTTTTTCCTTTGAAGTTTTTTTTCCCTCCTTTTTTTTTCCCTGACTCTTCCTCTGTTTCCATTTGATCTCTAAATCTTCAACCGATACTGCAGACAGACAAAACCTGGGAGAAAACGTAATCACACGGAGCAGGTGCTGGGTTTTTGGTTTTTCGAATGCAGAAATAAAGTTGCATGAATGTGTTAATTGATGTGACTCCGCCGGGATGCCGCGTTTGTGACGGTATTAATTTTGCACTCCGGGAGCAGTTTATTTCAGACAGCGTGGCTTGTTGTGAACGGTAATTGTATTTCGGTTTGCGCCGCCACCGGTTCTCCGGAATACCCATGAGAACGACGCGTTAACCTTGCTCGTCCTTCTGCAGAATCGCACAGCTGACAATAACACTGATAGGACTTTACCTGCCGTCGCTCTGCTAACCAGACGCATCGGAAGATGCCGTCCAGGGAACCGCAGGAGGCCTCGCCGAGGGAACGGCTGTTGCCGGGGCTCTGCAATGGGAAGGGACACGTGTCCTGGCTGGAGTGTCTTTCACCTGCTCTCCTCCCTCTTCAGAGACCAGATTAGCCGATGGCCCACGTTTGCAGGCAGAGGCCCCTTTATTTCTCAAGCCACCACCTTCCTCGCACCATCGGACCCTCACCCTCGATAAGTGAAACGGAACGCATCTCCCCTCAGCCTCTTTTGCGTCGCCAGGGGTGAATGCGGGAGATTTGTTTCCTCAGCAGGGCAGCAGAATATCTACAACCGCAGCACACACTCGGTCGGGACCATTTGTGTGGTTTGTGGGCACAGTGACGTCAGGGTGAAGCAGCGCGGAGTCATTTTGGGAGTCTCTCTGTGAGAGCGTCTAGTGTCTAATAGGTTTAATTCACCGAGCCTGTTTTACAGCCAAGCAAAGAGGGGCCACTGACGGAAAACTAGGAAAAAGGTCATAAGCGGTCCGTCGTTTGGCTTAGCAGAAGGAGGCCCTATATGTTTAACTGGCCTGCGGGATGTGGTATTTTCCAACTACGTCTGACAAGACAGCATCGTTTTGCTTTGGTCGTGAACAGAAGCTCAAAGGCGTATCGGGGCTCTGTTTGCCTTGACAGAAGCCCGTGCTGAAATATGACTCAAAGTCACACGGCTTCTGCCCAAAAGCAGGGGGGCTAATCACTCAGCACTGGGTTAGTGACACTCTAATGGTTCTCCGTCAGGGACAAAAAGCTTATTGTGGTGACATCTCCACCGGAAGGAGCTCATTTAGTCAAATCGCCAGATACCAACAGCTCTGCCCGGTTCTCTGCCCCCCTCACGTAGTAGATGCATCTTCCTGAAGCAGTTTAGGTTAAGTGCCCTCAGGTACAGCGTTGTGCCCTTAACCAACAAGCTTCCTGCTTCCACAAATTGGTGTGACAGAATACAATATAGACCTTCCTTTCCATGTGGTTGCTTACTTCTCGTCTTGTGATTTGACGTCGGGGTGTGTCAGGGTCCCGGCGAGGTACGGGTCACTGTCTGATTGGTCACGTGGGGTAGGTGGACAGTACCACACAATCGGGATGTGTAACTGTTGTTGTTCAGTCTAAATAAATCATGGGTCCTTTTTTGACTCCGTGTGTTGCTCTCAGGCCAGCGGTAGCGGCAGCCTGTGGATGTGCCACAGGCACTAGTGGGCACCGCCAACTGCAAACTGGCCATGGATGCACCTTCTGTAGACCCTCAGATTATTAAGGGCTTCTGACGCTCTTCCAAGAGTTCAGTGCTATGAGTGATTCACCCACTGACCCGTACGAAAAGGAAGCACGGACCCTGGAGGGGAGATTGTGTTCTGGTGGGCATTTCAGCAGGACAGTGACGGTGAACGATCTGCCAAAGCACGGCAGACACACTCCGTCCAATTCAGGACAGCTAATTCGGCCCCCGATGGAAGTCTAGTCACTCAGCTGCTGCCCCGGACCCCACTTACTCTGAATTTTCCTGGTAACCTAATTTACCGGGATCACGGCCTGCATACTGGGCAAGAAAAGAAGCAGATGTTTTTATTTTCTGAGCTGATGTGAACCTGCAGGTGTTTTGAATGGCTTTTGCTGCCCGGGGATCAAAGGACAAGAGAGGGCTGCTGATCAGAGGCACTTGACAGAAAAATCAAAAGGGAGGTTTTCACAGCGATACAAGAGCAAAAGAGAGAGCGTTATTAGCATTAGCAGATGAGTTGCTGTTTGCCGTTATCATTGGGTTTCGTTGTTACAGTTATTATCATTAGGATGTAAGCATGAACAATAATTGTTAGTCTCTTCTTACTCATTAGTACAGTGTGTATTGTTGAGGTTCATGCGAGGTAACTAATCTCTGTCTTTATTAATGTCATTGCCTAATGTTGTTCATTATAACTTCAACACTGGTAGCCCGGAGTTAAGCCTATAACGTCGGGTGAAATTAAAACCGAAGAAGAAGCGAAACAGACAGGCAGCGGAGCGGGCGGGCCGAGAACGTACCTGTCGCACACGCAGCAAATTTGGACTGACTGCTCTCAATGAAAGCGCGTGCCACACCCGCTCGTTTCAGAGCATTAGCGTCTCCTGACAGGATCGGAAGAGACAAGGAGAAGGGAAGGCATCTTTCGTCTTTTGCAATGTGACGTTTATGACGGTGAGGAGGTTGCGCTGAGCTGAAATGAGTTACTGCCAACGTTATCGAGGTTTTATTAAAGGAAGCTTCTGGAAGAACGGCTGACTGGCCAAATAGGGGTGGGTGTTAGCAAGCTACCGGGGATGGGGGTCACTCAGAGGACTCCTCTTCGCGTTGAAGCCAACACACGGTGGACCGCTGAGTTCTCGGCATCTGTGTCATTGTCACGGTTCTCTGCTAACAGGGGCCGTGTGGGGCAGAAGGAGGAAGAGTCCCAGCGACATCGAGGGTCACAGTGAAAACAGACAGGTGACCAAGGAGGCTGCTGCAACACGAAGAGAACAAGAATTCTAGCCACTCAGAACGTGCCCAACAGGGTGGTGCTCCATCGTTCAAGCTGATCAACTGCAGTTCAAACTCACGGCTGTTCTCTGGCGTTCACTTTAACCCGCTTCATCACCCGGTGAAGCTGACGTTCTCCACCTGCAGCCTCCAACCCCCTCCCCCCCTCACGTTGCGCGACTGTGGAGACATGGGGTTTAGGCTCGGTCCATTACATTTTCCTTCATCGGCGGAAGCACCGCGGCGACCGTCGGTTTCAAAGTGCCACTTTGGGACGTGTGCACAACAAGGATTATGAACACCGTCCCCCCACCCCCCGCCCACTCCAACACTAAATGAAGGCATTAGTATTCCGAGCATTGCTAATGGGGTTTAATGTCTTTGCTGTGTTCAATCTGACTAACTGTCTGTACGCACCAGTGCAAGGCGTACGTCGACATTCATACGCAGGTTCACCAGCTTGCTGTCAAATTCCTGCTCCTCTTCTGTCTCGCTGCACAGCAAGGTTTTGTGTGTGTGCATGCGTGTGTGCGTGCATGTGTGTGAGGTAGATATAGGGCTGGATACCTCTGTGCTTCTCATCGACTACATTAACAAGCTCATTGAAGGCTTCAAATGGAGCGAATGATGGGTAGTCAGTTCGCTGGGCACGCTGTGAATAAAGCTGTCGCTGAAGAGGGGTGGGAGGTGGGGGGCAGCAGTTCTGTTTAAATACCTGAGACGACATTTAAGGAGCGGAGCGGTTGGGTATTGATCGCATTTTGAGTATCGTCCTCTGAACCGCCACAACGCTTGTCTGCGACGCGAGTACGGGGGCTGAGCGCGTCAAAGCGACCTTCAAACTGTGTCCACACTTCCAAAGCGAGCGACAGGGCTTGAGGATCATCCAAACGTTTGCACTGGAGCGTCCCGACATGGTGGCCGACCGCTGGAGGGGGGCCTGCGTAAAGGAAGGGTCCACCTTGAAACGGGTGACAGAACTTTCCTGGCAAACGCAGCCACAGTGCTGCGGCGTGTAGAGAACACGCCAGAATGATCCTGATCCATCGAAGCGCATAAATGAAATAAGCGAGCTGGCCAAAGGTAACGCCGGAGCGTCCCGCCAGGAGAGAGCCGCTGCCGGCGTTGTTGGCCTCTCTCGGGATGCTGGCACTGCACATCGTATAAAAATATCGCTCCTGGTCACCTGGTTTTTTGTAATTACATTTACAACCAGGAAGTTCTTTTAATACATCAATAATACACCAAGAAGTAGTAGAAACGTTTACTTTGTCACAAGGCTTTCTTAACGGTAGGCAGATATCGTCATGGCTGTGCTGGTTTCTTACAACCTGACTGCTTTTATCAGCATCAGTGCAGTTTAATAACATCCCCTGTTACACACACACACACACACACACACACACACACACACAGCTGGTGTGTGATGCCCATGCCGTTCCTTGTTTCTCGGCAGCAGAGGATAGGTGTGAAGGAAGTGATTCTCCAGGTCTGCGTCAGTCTTCCCCGTTTGACCCTCAGCAGACCCAACAAGACTCGTGTCACAAGGTCTTGTTAGTTGAAGCGAGGATTAATTACCCCCCCCGGCTCCCCTGTCACCTATCTTTCCCTCAAGGTTGGTTTATTTCAGTCTAACAGAGGATGAGTACCGTTTCCCCACTGTCCCCGCCATCTTTCCAGCTCTGATCATTTGGATCCAGGATGTGTGTGTATTTGTATTTATTTCTCACTATTTGTGCACGTTCTTGAGGTTGTGTGGCTTTCTTTGTGTGAGAGTGTGTGTGTCTTCCGGAAGGTGAGTAGAGCAGTTAGCACCATCTGCCCAGTGACTGACGTTCACATAACCTTATCCGTCACGGCCACAAAAACGGACGCAATCTCGACTTGAGGTTCTGCTGGAGCCTGATACCCAATACCTCCTAGAACTTAAGTTGACCACAGCGGCCAGAGTTGGTCCTTGGAGTTGGTGTACGATGTTGTTTGAAAGCAGCCTGTGTGTGGAAGTCATTCTTTTGTTTCCACTTTTGTGTTATGAGGGAAAACTAGTCTGGAGCTCTCTGCATTCTGGTTCATCATCTGGCGGTGGAGTTTTTTAGGAACCTCGACAGTGTGCAGTACCTTAAAGAAGAATTATACTAACAAATTTCAAAGATCTCAAACCAGTTCTTGGAAGAAACCCAGAAGAACTTTTGTGTAAATGGGAAAAAAAAAATCATATTTTAATTTTAATTCTTCGCGATTTGCTTGTCGCTCTTCACCCTCATTGTTGTCATTTCTTCGTTTCCATGTCCTAACCAGGGGATCGAAGACCTTGTCATAAAGACCTAGTGCACTTCCTCCTAGTCACCAAGGCAACAGGACCACACTTTCACCCAGAAGCCGCTAACTAGGGAATCTCAGAAACACATTAGCCTTCACGCTGTCAGCGTGTGACTGAAAGGTGAGGTCACTCCTGACCCGAGACAGAAGACACAGATTGTAAAATTTGTAGTGACAGCACATCACACTCTCCCACGCCGAGAAAATGTGAAAAGAAGATTTATTTCCAGACAGGTTGTAGAAAACCAATGAAATGTTCCACTTGTCAATCACAATGCTACAGCAATCTGTTTTATACCGTTTCCCGTCGATGAGCTGTTACGGAGAAGAGGGACGCAGTGGGCGGGGGGTGACCTCTGACCTGGAAGTAAAGTGGCAAGCATTGCAGGTTAATAGGCTAGTGCCAGGGGGTGCTAGAGTCTGCCAGCGGTGGGTTTTTTTTTTTAATTTTTAGTGCAGCACTGAAAAAAAGAGAAAAGTTTAAAGACAATTTAAGAGTAATGAATGTAAGGAAGCAGAACTCTTTCTGGTGTTCATTACGATCCTCTCGAAACATCAACGCGGTAATTTTTTGTGTGCGAGCAGCAGGTGCAGGAGGGCTGGTGGCTGCCAACAAAGGTCACCGCCTGCCCTCTCAGACTGCTGCGTGCCGCGGTTCCCTCTCAGCGAAGTCATTATGCAGCTCATTGTCTACAGGCACCAATAACGCTGGGATGGCTCTCCAGGGCAGTCATCTCCTTCTGCCTTTCGCTTAACCTTCTGCTCATTTTAATGTTGTTTTTTCTATTTTTTAAGGATGAAACTTGTGTGCTGCACTTGGTGTGTGTGTGTGTGTGTGTGTGTGTGTGTGTGTGTGTGCAGTGACCCAGAGGAGATGCAGATACAGAACAGACTCCAGCTGGCCCATAGACGGAAACCCCGTGGTGATCTGAGAACAAGGTCCAGATGATCCCGGTGTCACTCACACACACACACACACACACACGCACACGCACACACACACACACACACACACACTCACACACACACACTGTCCTCATGCACATTGAAGTGGGCAAATGTCCATGTGAAAACAGGGATTCACACGCAGCGGTGTTTTCTCCGTCGGGCCTGTTTTGCCAGAACCGGGTGTAAACGTCTAATGAGGTTTGTCGTCAATTATTTGCATAATTTCACAAGTCCGGAAAACATTTGGTAATGAGCAGGCAGGCACTTCACCTGGTGGGAAAATGGCCCGAGGTCTTTCTGGTGTGTGAAATTCATCCCGGTTTAACTGTGCGCGCTCCACGAAGCCGCTGCGTCGGGGCGTGGCAGCGCCTCTCTGGGAGGTGCAGCTACTGCAGCGGCAGCTCCGCTGCCATTTCCCGTTTCCGCTTATTGCCGAAACATCGGCCACACTTTGGAATTATGGTCTCTTTCCCTTGACTCCACTTGGTTGCCACACCACGTGCGCACACACACACACACACACACACACACACCAGTGCCACAGCTGGGAGGGCGAGGGGCCAGATTTAATCCATGATGTCTTGACTAAGGGTGAAACCTTCATTACCGTATTTCATTAGCCTGTCCGCCTCATTCCGCATCCCTTTGGCTTCTTTGTTCCCACTTTTCTACACCTGCCGGTAAAAGAGTTTGAAGAGTCTCCCCTTCATACCGCATCCACGTGATCCAAAGAGGCGACGTGGACAACCGAAGGCAACATGCTGCCTTTGTGCATGTTAATCTGAAAGCTTTAGATTCAGTTGTCTGTTCCAAAATAATACCTTTCTCACTGCTGACACTCCGCTTACTGGCTCAGTCCCAGGTCCAAGAGGCGTGCTGACCCCGAGCTGCTCTCTCTCTCTCTCGATCCCCCCGCTATTCTCTTTCTCCCCCTCTGTCCTCCTCTCGTCTCGTGCCGCCACAATAGAAATTCCGCTTTCCTCATTAAGCTCTATTATGAAGCTAGGAATGACATTAATTAGTTTCAAAATATGAGACAATAGATACAAGGATTATCCATGGCTCATATCCCTCCAGTGAGTCTCAGCATTTCTGATCCTTCTCCTCTCTTTTTCTCTCTCTCTCTATCTTTTCCTTCCATCTCCATCTCTCTCCGCAGTCATGCTGCTTCTCCGAGTTCACGCGCCAACAAGCTCTGAGAAGTGTGACATTTGATCTTCTGAATTCATCGTTCTGTTCCTGTCAAAGCAGCATCTTAGCATCCCAGTACTGCCCCCCTTCCCACCCCGGACCCCTCCCAGCGAGAACTACTAACACGTCTGACTAAGCGTGGGCACTGTGGGAGTGGGCGGTTGGGTGGGAGTTTAGTCGCAGAGAAATTCAAGAAGACCCACTTACATAGGAATCGTGAGATCGGGAGCCAAATTAGCTTAGCTTTAACTCGATTAGTAAGTTTTCCGCCATGCTGTTCTAGGGGTGGGTGGTGCTGGTATTAAGATGGGGCTGACAGCGCCGTGCGAAGCCAAGTCAACGCGTAAAACGTCCGGGCGGTTGTCAGATAATCCCGGACACGTAGGGCGAATGGGATGCCTCTCAGTTTGCGATGCCCTTGTTGAGCTTCCGAGTGCCGCAGGGTTTCCGCTTGCATCGACGGTAGAGTCAGCATTAGGCCGAGGTGTTTCTCCCCAAACCTCTGGGAGCGTAATGAGTTATCTACCCGATCTTCTTTGTTGCGGAGCGAAGGACGTGTCGTCTCCCAGCTCAGCTTCCACCGTCTTGTGAGGTGACAGCAGGCAGGACCATGCTAACTGGCGGCTGGCTAACTGCTGCCGAGTTAGCGTGTGTGTTACTGATTCGTTCCTGAAACCCTTCGGGCTCTGCCAGACCCGTCCTGCCATTTACATTTTGCATTTTGGACTTAGAGTTCGGAAAATGGAGCCAGAAGAATTGCGGAGAATGCTGGAACGGAGGATACAATCAGAAACCACTAAACACCGCGAACGGTCTATGAATAATGTATATATCCCATATGTCTTTCCTTGTAAACTAGATCACCAACTGTGGGCATCAAATCATGTGGTGCTCAGGGCTCAGAGCTGCCCCAGGGTCTTGTGGGGCCTGGCCTCCAACAGAGCCACAGTGTAGGGCCTCCTGTTTCCCTCGAGGCCACTTGGAGAAGGGGGCCGTGTGAGTGTGGAAGTAACTACGGTAGCAAAAGTAGAATCCTAGTTTTTTTCTTTATTGTTTTGGTGTGTGTGTGTGTGTGTGTGTGTGTGTGCGCGCTGGGGGTTGTGCTGAGGTGTGTGAGCAGCTGCGTGTGGTTAAAATGCAGTTTTGGGAGCAAATCAAAGTCCCATACCGATGCTGTGAACGAGTCCCCGATCCCATTCAAACGTGACGTTCGTGTGCCGCTCACACGTGCCTCCAACACCTCCTACTCACACACCTTCAACACAGAGGCCAGTTACGTTGCACTATATTCACGTGAAATTTTAATTTCCTGTGTATTTTGCTGCACTTTCCTCAGAGCTGGAAGAAGTAGTTCACGAATGAGAAAAATAACCCCGTGCAGGTCGTAGGTTGCAGATTCTTTGCTTCCGCGTTTCTGTTCGGAAATCCGCTTTGAAGGGGTCTTCGTGTTACCCGCTGACAGGATGCGCTTTGTACAATTGCTTTGTCATCTTCGCCGCGCCAGACAAGTCGACCCACGATCGTCTTTGCCCGGCCCAGAGAAACCCGAAATACATCTCAACTCTCAGATCTAAATTTAGCAGACAGAGGGTTGTTGTGAAACCGTGTTCCTTGGAGAGTAGCCAACCCCATTAGCGTTAAGCACGTCCTCCTGTCACGAGACAGAAGAAATAAAGACTCTAAACTGACTCCCACGTGAATCCTTAAAATGCACGAGGTTGAATATTTTGGGTCACGTGACGCGACACCGCTTTCACATGCGGAGGCATGTGCGCTTTACCGTTGACTTTGCCGTTAGCGGTTCGTACGAGGCAGCAGAAGGGCTTCTTCTCGGGGTCAACCCAGCAACCTCCAGAGTTATAAGCCCAGCCCTCAAGCAGAGAGACAGCTGGTCTGTTGGGTCTCAGCTCACCCAGGAGCCAGACAAGAGGTGAAGAGACACATGTGAGTTCTTCCCGGCGTGTCTCCTACGTGTCCACGTCTTCCACCCGGCCGGACAGGAGGGCAGAGTGTGGGGCGGAGAAGGTGTTTGCTGCCGTTCCCGTGAGGGTCCTTCATTCAGGATCAGAATCAGCTTTTTTCCTCGCCTCTTGCCGGTCTGTGTTCTGCGTTCTGCACAATTTCCGCAGTCAGCCCGTACATCTCCATTTGCGTGCTGACATCAAGGGTGCGGAGACCGATGTCATGGTGAGCCACCTGTCATCGCCGTGCCTTGACGGCGGCTGTTTTCCTTCTAACTGCTAAAAACCCGCCTTAAAGTGTACTGAGTGTGGATCAAATCACAGTCAAATCGTGACCAGAGGAGCGGAGCTGATGGCGTCCGTGATGTATATTAGTACCGGTGGAATTATATGTCGGTTTCATATTGTCAGAATGAATTAACAGCGCCCAGCTTTTTCATTACTTTGTGTATTCGGGTGAACGGAGGTATGGAAGCCAACGTTTGAAGGAGGTTTAAGAGCCGACGTCCTCTCGCCGCATCGGCGAACTGCCCGCGCGACTTCGCCTGCGACAAAAGGCGTAGCGCAAGGGCAGCTCGGGCCCTTTGTGACGGAGAGGAAGAGCTATTGTGGAAGATGAGGCATCTCATAAGCCACATTTCCCCCTGGATGAATGGAGAAATTCAAATTTTCTCTCAGAGAAGAACAGAGGTATTTTCGCCGAAGGCGGGAGCTTTTGATTAAGCCGTTTCAATTAAAACTCCGGGCCGAACGAGGAACCCGGCAGCCACCCCAATCCCAACCCTCGCCGTTCCTTTTCCCTGTTTACAAGGGAACTGGCATGGGGGACTACGGGTGGCAGGATGCTATTCGTCAAATGTTACGAAACAAACTATGAGGAGCAATCTTGCACGCCAGCTGTTTCCGGACGGCGAGTCACGTGTCACGGCGAGCGCCGTCACCCTTAGACACATCGAGGGGTACGCTGTCACATCCGGACGCACGTCAGGCCTGGGCCGTCCTGGTGACTGGCTTCACTTCAATGGGGTGGAAGTGGCAGTGGATTGTGACAAAGAAAAGAATCAGAAGAGAGGTGCGGGGAGGCGAGGCTGCGAAAAGTGTTCAAGACCACGTTAATCAGAGTTCAGCTGAGCACCGTAATGAGACTTCGGTCACAAGCTAAGCCCTTGTCAGTTGACGGATGATGATGGACCGGGTGGCGAATAGCCGTGAATCACTGGGAAAAATGTGAATCGAGTTGGATGTTGCGTCGAAGTTATTTTTCTGGAACTTCCCCAACAGCAGAGGATCCGCCGTGTTTTGTAGCAGAAACGGGCCCCAAGGGAAGCGCGCGTACAGCAGCTGCGGTGGCGATTTGAGTCAGGGGGGGGGGGGGGGGCTGTGCCGCCTTCGTTGCTTCTCAAAAGTAACCTGGTACCGCTCTGAGATGTTTTTTTTGGGCCGGTCAAGAGAGGCGACTCAGCGGTTGTCCCCCATTACGAGAACTGCGAGCGGCGCGCCTGACGGTACGGCGGCGGGTTCGGGAAGTGTTTACGCTGATGCAGTCAGCGGGTGCTAAGCTAATGTCATTATTATTGTGATTGCGATTAATTAGATTATTCCGGGTGCACGCCGACGTGCCGTTCCACCTGATTACAGACCACCTCTCCGCGAGGCCTTCTTCACGGGCCTCTGACTAAACAGGCCCGCCGCTGGTTTCACGCCCTCGGAAATGTGTGCCGGGGTCTTCGGACCCATGAGAAGCCGCCGCGGAGGGGCACTGTGGACGATAAAGACGTTGGAGCTGTTGTCAGAGCTGATTTTGGACCGAGCGCATCTCGTTCGCTGGAGGCAACAGCCGAGTCCCTCCTTACCCCCGTCCCCTCGCCTAACCCCCCCTCCTGGCACCTTCACGCACACCGCAGCGGGGCCTCTTTTTCCCGTTTGTCTAAACCCGGAGCCATCATTCTGAGCAGACATTTGTTCTTATTCCAAGATCACAGTCGTAAATAAAGCGAAATAGCCGTGAAATGGAAAATTAAGCGTATTTTTAGGGGGAGGTTATATATTGTGGATGGATGAAACGGACATATTGCGACACACCTGCTACACTGGCAGTGATTTGCTGTTCGGCTTCCGGGATGTGGTGCTTGTTTTACATTCCGCTCTAATTTATGCATTTTCCTCTTCATTTCAAAGCGCCAGCATTTAATTTTCTTCGCTTTACTCAAGCAAGGAAAATGTTATTAGTCACCGTTCAGAGAACATTTTCTTTAAACTTCATTAGATATTGCTCACAGCTATTGATTCGGTCAACTGCCGGGGGTTTATCTTGTCAATAAATCAAGATGCGATCCAGCCATTTGGAGACGGGCTGGTCTTGCGATAATTCCACTGTCGGTGTGGTTGCGCCTTACCAGACGGGCAGGGTTTCAAAATGAGGACACGCAAGATGGCTGAAATGAAAGAAAAGTAGCCTTTAAACCCAATTAGCTTCAGAAGAAAGAGAACGTATCCCCATTAACATAAAAGGAAAGATACCCAGAGCTTCCCAAAGAAAACAGGAACTGCAGGCTTTGTCCAAGTTTTTGCTGCAAAAAGAAACAGCCGTCCTCACGTCCGTGTCTTGGCCTTGAAAGGAAAGTGGCCTTTTAGTGACACAAAACATCTTCTTCTTCCCTGGTCTCTTGCCCAGCTGGTTATTCCCGGCAAATGTGGCAAAACGGAACGATTGACGTCAGTTTTCCACTCAGACCTCAACGGATCGGACCCGTTTTCGATTCACGTTCGTCTCAAAAACTTCCCCTCACGGAGGAGACGCATACGCCTGCTGTTATTTCGGCATCTAACGCTCAAACCTTGTCCTCCGGTTAAATCGAATTACCTCCGCGCCGATAAGAGGAGGTTCGATCCGGTTTGTGATCTGCGGGACGGGAGCTGGCCGGAAGCTGGCTGTCATCAGCCACGTTGGGAGTCTTGAGGTTAATGGGCCGCTCTGCTGGCGGGCACAGGGTTTGGCCCTCTGCCTGGCGCTCGGCACCCAGGCCAGTCGGCTGCGCTCCTGTCCATCATAGGTTCATCTTCTCTTCCTCTCGCTCTCTGTCACTCACGCTCTCCTGCGTCCCAGCATGCCCTGCGTTCAGCCAAATGTGTGAGCAGCAACGCTGACTGACACCCCAGCCAGCTTGAACACACTGATCAATACAACGGATATGCAAGGGGCTGTTTGCAGGAGGGGATTTGGTGGCATTAAACACAGATGGGTCCTGCAATTTGGAAAGACAGGACTGTCCATCAGGCCTCCCCATGCCGACAATACAAAGCGCAGTACCTTGCGCCCAGCTCTGATCCCGCAAGGACGGATCCGCTTCTGGTTTTCCGTCTAATCAAACTGTTCAACCCTCAGTCAGATCCAAGAAACGGGCCGTCGATTCGATCTTTAGAGCAATATCTGTAGGATTAGATGGGATAAGGCGGTTTGTGAAATCCACGGTAACCGAGGGGGCACCGGGTGCCATCTGTAGGTTTTGCCACCGATGACGTACCAGCACGGAGGGTGGAATAATCCCAGACCCCCTCCAAAGAGAGACTCCTCTAACATCCCTGTCCAGGAGTTTGTTGTTCATCAGTGGTGGAATTAGGTATCTCCACACATATCAGCAATGTCACGCCCACCCCACAATTACACCGGAAACAAGAAAATAGACTTCGCGTGATGTATTTCGGGTTTGCATTTTAACAGGGAACATCTCACAACGGTCCCGCAATCAATCACCTGCTCTTCATGAATAATCCATTTCACTCCCTGTCCGTCCTCATTAACGCTCTGACAGCCTCCGTTCGGTCCCTTCCAGTTCCTCCTTCGAACGAAGGAAGAGAACGGTCCCCGAGAGGGTTGAGAAGTCGCCCCCAGCAGGCACCTCATCGTTCCGTATCTGTGCCGTAACTCCTCTGCCGCCCGGCGTCTTCCGGATTGCGGGTCGGATGATGTCTCCATCTGAAAATGAGCCGAGTCTCCGCCGAGTGAGAGAAGTTCCCTGGGGAGACCGAGAGGGCCGGCCATCCAGGAATGAGAAGAAAGGCGGTGTTTGGTCCTGGTGTTTATTGGAGAAGCAGGCAGGAGGGCGGCGGAGACAAGGTGACCTACTTGGCCAAGAAGGGAGGCTGCAGAAGCGTGTCTGTGGGTCACTGTGAGCTCAGCACGCTGGTCTTCTCCTCCAGTTCTGGACCTGCTGGGGGAAGGTACTACCCAGACGGATGGGAGGAGGAGCAGGCGTCCCTCATGCAGCTACCCGTGGGATTCCGGCTTTGAGGGATTAGTGATTTCGCTTTATTTTCCCTTTCACCAGTGTTTCTGAAATGTATACTGAGGTTCCGCTGCGAGTCCCTGTGTTTATTGGGGTTTGTTTTCTCTAATTCTTTTTTTCATGCCTCATCAGATCTGGACATGTGGTTTGTTAATTATAAGCAGGACTCATTCTAATTCTGTCCAACTGTAAAATGAATCCAGCCCGTTACTAATAACAGTTTTTTATAGCCTGGGCCCAGCTTTGTTGGAACCGACACGGTTTATCAGCACAGCGTCCATTCAGTCATTCTGCACAATAATTGTTTGTTATTGCCTCGCTTTTTCACCGCGACTGTAATTTCTTCTCTAATTTGTTTCCTCTGTCCTTGGCAGCCAAAGTTGCAGTGCAGAGGCTACTGATATTTACCGAACAAAGAAAGCATAGCAAAGCAGGCTGAAATACACCATGATGTAGAGGAAAGGTTTGGAGTTGGGGCTGCGTTTGAGGATGTGGATGGGAAGGGGGGGGGGGGGGGGACCAACCCACCTATCCGTCATTCTCGAGTGCCTAATTTTACTTTGAAGTACTCGTTTTCCCCACATTTCTCCACTAGCAAACGTCATCCCTTTCTTCTCAAGCAAAAAACGGCATCGAAATCACTTTTTTCCCTCCATTTTCTCAAATATTGCCAGTGATATCACCACATTACCCCAACCCCCCCAGAGACAAAGGGAAAAAATGTGCTTGTAATATCTTGTCTAAAGTGTTGTGCCGCAGCACTCGGTAAATTTCGAGCCAAGTCACTGAGCAAACTGCAGTCAACAGGGAAGGCTTAACTGTGTAATCCGGTGTGCTGTGTTTTGCCCGCAAACGTCTGTGTTGGTTCCCCACACAGGAGCTGTGAAGTTTCCGAAAGAGCTTTAGAAAGACATATAAATTTAAAGGTCCAAAGAGGTTCTCATGTAAACTGCAAGAAACACTTTCATGGTATCTTGATCTGGCTCTTTCTGTCCAATCTCAACCCCCACCCTGAGTGCAGTGACCCGCCTCATCCTACCTTGATCTCCACGTTGGGTTTAATTCTAGCTCTCATTTAATTGTTCTGAGTCTGCTATTTAATTCTTATTAGTCTGCATCTGGGCTTTAATTCCTGTCCTGGTCTTATTAAGCTGAGTCTGGGGTTTAATTCCTGCCCCAGTCTAATTAGTCTGAACCTGGGTTTTAATTCCTGCCCTGGTCTTATTAAGCTGAGCCTGGGGTTTAATCCCTGCCCCAGTCTAATTAGTCTGAACCTGGGTTTTAATTCCTGCCCCAGTCTAATTAGTCTGAATCTGTGTCTTAATTCTGCCTTTGATTTAATTGTTGCTCAGGTGGCAGCCAGAATGAGCAAAGGTGGAATCTATAGCAAAGGAAAGCTGGGGCGAGTTCTCTCGTACTGGAGGGTTCGGAAAGGTTGCCATGCCGACCAGCCCCATGGGGGGGGGGGGGGGGTGTAGCGGGGGGCCAGGGAACTGCAACCCCCCNGGGGGGGGGGGGGGGGGTGTAGCGTGGAGCCAGGGAACTGCAACCCCCCTTTTGGCGACCGCACAAAATGGTTGTGTGGTTTTCATAGGTCATAAGAGCAATGAGCATGGCTGACTTACTGTTACACTGGCTCCACAGGCACAGCGGTGGCCTGCTTGAGCACAGTGCCCAATGTCACAGATGTTGTCAGCATACACACACAAACACACACACGTGTACGAAACTTTGTCTAACCAATTTTAAGACAAAGTTTCAGCAGCAGTGCTCCAGAACAGGGTGGGTGGAAAAAACGGTGGGGTAGACAGCCGGGTCGCTCACACTCTGGAGATCAACACCGTGAGGGAAAAATCATCCGGTGAAATGAACTCCTGATTAGGTGATTATCCCCGGCCCCCGTCCCCCACTCCCACACCCTTCCACCGTGTCCTCAAACACACCTCCAAAGACGCTCGAATCAACGATGAGCCACAGTAGCTCAATCAGTGTGAGGCGCCTTCATCTCCTCTCCGAGACGTCACTCCACGCGTCTTCCTTTATCTCTATCAGTCGAGCGGATGCTTGTCTGCAGAGTGAAGCGGACAGAATTCCACCACAGACAAAGAGGTTGAGATGCAGACTCGTGGTTATCAGACACCACCATCATGGGGTCAAAACCAAGAACCTGGCTGCTTTGATTTTGGACCCCCCATGAGGGGGAAGACCAGATGGCCCAAGATGCAGGAGTACTTGTGCTTGCTGTGGTTTAGGGAGCAATCAAGTCCTGTAGGTCTTTATTTTTTCTTCTTCCTAAAAAATCGAAACTATTTATAAAGCAGCAGTAATGAGGGAAATTAAAAATCTGAAGTGTTGACAGGGGTCTCCCGCCGAACTCTTGATTGGTCCCCGCCGCCTGTGTGATTGTTTCCCCGTCTCGTCTCATCCGTCTACCGCGCATTTGTTACCCACTGCCGTGTCTGGACTGTCTGTGGCTCGAGTTTAACTATGTCGGTCTTACGCCGCCTAGTGTCATGCAACATTGGTTCTCAGAGATGCGCCCGGGTCTTCGCAGGCAAGTCTGATTTCAGAGTCTGAAACCTGTGCAGAACTACGCTCAACTAAACAAACAAGGTGCGTAAAAAGCGATAAATATACGTGTTGAGTTGTTACACCATGTGAACGTTCTCCCCCAGCAGAGCTTTGTGTCGCAGAGGTGTAGACCTTCACCGTTGTTTGCAACAAGGGACTTCAAGACCTTACATTTAAAGACTTGCAATGAACTATTTTATTATTATTATTATTTTAGGAGGGTCTGAAAGGCAGTAGCTGTACTCTTCTCTTTTATAGATACTGGATGGAGGAAAATATTTGTACAACCCAGTAGCACCTTTCTATTGTCAAACCAACTATCGAGTTCCCACTTTCACCTGAGCAGGACCCATCCTAACTAACGGAACCAAAATAGAACATTCTGCTCTAACTAGTTTACAAACAAACATACGTGCAAATCATCTAAACCACATGTCTATTTAAGTAACACGGCTTTTATAACAAGATTGCTGTTATCGGTGTAAGAAATATTTCCCAGCTGTACAAAGCCATTTGAGATCAGAGCAGAAGCCAAACATCTGTTAATGTGAAGTGTTAGCGGAAGCCGTTTGAATGGGAGGTCTTACCCCCGGGGGGTCACTGGTCACCCCGATAGGGGGGATTGCTGCCGCCTCTCGGTCGCTACAAAAGGCCACAGTGAAACGAATAGGGCTCTAGTTGGCGTTTAAAGGTTTATATCTTTGATCTGATACGGACACCACAGGAAGATCACGAAAACTCCTGCCCTCGGCAGTGAGGTTGGAATCACCATTGTGAGGGGTCAACGCTGCACTGTGCTGCAGAAGTACTCGGTCTTGTGCATTTGTCTTTTTATTTTTATTTTTACTACACCGGTGGGCCGAAATGGAATGGATTATAATTCATATAGCAGCGGATCCATTTCTGTGGTAACCTAGCAACACCAGGGAAAGCTGTGCGTATCTATCATGGCCTCCTGCTGCTTTGAGTTCTGCTGTAGTTAGGGCCGTCTGGGATGGATAGCTATGTTTCTGTGGAAAGATGCAACTCGTGTGTGTGTGTGTGTGTGTGTGTGTGTGTGTGTGTGTGAGCGCACTCAACACAAAGGATGTTTTACTGCCCACGAAACGGAAAAAGAAAAAAAAAATCACTCTAAAGGTCATGACCTTTCGAGTTTAAAGGCAAGATTTCCTCACGACCTGCTCGGTTAGTGACAACCACCAAAGCTTTCTGCTCTAGATGCTGATCCTGAAGTGGCGACCCGCCTCCCCCTTTTGAAATACCATCTTGTTCTCCCGGCCAGGTAGCAACAAAGCAGATGAAAGTGCGAAGCCCACGGCAGCAAGGAAGCCTCCTTCAGACTCAGAGCCGAACCTCGGTGAAAACACACGTTCAGGAGCAGAGCTGCCGCAGCTTTGTAACAGAAGTTTAACTCCGCTGTCGCGAGGAAAGGAGCTGCGCGGCGAAACTCTGCCCACAATCATCCCTCCTTTTTCGTCCCACCATTGGCAGGTTCAGTAACGTCATTTCGGCGACCGGCTTCCCGTTTCGACATTGGTTTGCTTCTTCTGTCTCTCTCATAAAAAGCGAATTTAATAAAAATTTGCTAAAATTGTTTCTGCATTTTGTCCACCATTTGACATTTGTTGGTTTTTACAGTCCCTGAAACCGCAAATTTAATAAAAATGTAACAAAATCGTTCCGGCATTTCAGCGAATGGTTGACATTTGTTTTTACGGCTGCCCTCTCTATAACAGCATTTGCCGTGTGTTTCCAATGTTTCAAGTTTCTGAGATGCTTACAGGCTTTTTGGAGCAAACCCATCCACAAGAATCCGGCAAAACAGATAGAGTATCTTCCCTGGCCTACGGTTTTGGCAAAACCCTGTCTCTGGCTCTCCTCCTCCATCCATCCATCCTTCCTGTCTGATTCATCATCTTTTCCCTCCCTCTCTCTTTTACCCATACATGTTGTAACGTTTGTAGATGTTCCGCTACAGGTAAGGTGTGTAAAATGCTAAGCTAACCCTTCCCATCCAGAAGTGTGATGGAGCTGGAAGATGACAAGCTGAGCAGGGGTGACTCTCGCAGAAGTTCTTTCTCTTCTGCCAGGATTATTGTGATGTTCCCCTTCAGGGCTTTAGCACAACGTCTTGCAGGCAACAAGTGCTGCTGACCAGTTCATTTAGGGATTTAAAGCTTGAAACACCCATCACAGCAGACTGCTCAGCGAGGTTCTGGATGTAAATAAATAATAATCTGCCAAATGCGTTTTCTCCTGAAATCCTTTGTTCCTCCTTTGCCTTGAGACTCAACTGCTGTTAACCTGCACTGAAACTGCTGAACAGGTTGTGCATGCTGGAAGAACTTGGCAGATGTGGGATCTCACAATGCAGGGTGGGTTACGTACCCACTGAGGCTCCTTTCAACAGAAGGGGAGGGGGGGTGAGCTTGAGGCGAGAAGACCCAACAGATCCTAAAAGCGATGGCTCCTCAATCTGCCCACTCAAATTTTTCATTTGGTGCGCTTGGCTACTTTCTCAGCCCCTTGGCTGTAACCACGACTACAGCCCACGCTGTGGCCGGTGCCGTTGTGTATTGTCTTGGAAGACTAGATATATCCACAAGTCATTCATCTTCTCAAACCCCTAGCTCCAGCTTAGCATTCTGTGAATCGTCTTATCTGCTACACCCAGCAAAGTCTGCACTGAAACCGAAACAACTCGTTCAATTGGAACTGAGACACGTGACCATCATTCCGTCGTGTGCCGGGATGACGGACATCTTCGCTCAACCTCGCTCGTGTCAAACACACATGGATGAGTCCAGGCAGCTTCTGCGGTACTTTTAATTCCCAAAGCAACCGCATACTGTATAGCTGGTAAACAGGAAGAACGTCCAGTGTTGGCTGGATTACCAGCTGCCTTTATCACTGAAAGGGAAGCAACTTTCAGCACGCATTTTCATGCCCTTTTTCTTTCTTCTCGCTTTTCAGTAGATCTGGAGACAACTCCAAGGAAGCGTACGGTTAGTTCTCTAACCGGCCTGTGTTCTGACAGCTCCCCAGCAGCCAGCTGACAGCCAATTAAAAGAGCCAGGCTTGTCTGCCTCCACGGCCCTTGCGAAACTTCGCCTGTCCGCCACCTTGGTTCACGCCCATTTTGGGCAGCAGTGACAGTAGAAGTCGGAGCCTCAATTTCCACATCTTATTTAGACGATTCGTCCGGAGCCAGCAGGGCTCAGTCGACCCGTATCCTCTATGCTCGCTTTTCTCTCTATTCTTCTCGCCCTCCTCCCACCCTCCACGTGACTCCCTCAGGTCTGCAACCCGCACCTCCTCTCATCCCACTCTTCCTTTCTGATACTTCAGCTTTTTTCTTTTTTGTTTTGTATAGTTAAACAGAGAACTGAAAGGCCAAAACTTGTCTGTCTTGGTAAAGTATGCAAAAAAATTCACCCGATATTCAGAAGAACCAGTAATGGAGAACTGGGATTTACCTCAGTATGTCACGGACGGATTGGAAGTGAACAGCTACTGCTCTGTTTTGCAACGAAACGATGCTAATGGGACGTGTTTTGAAGAGTTAATCATATCACCACACATTTCCTATTTACTGGTTTTTTTTTTTTTTTTAAGAAAAACATTTATCTGAATAGTGACATTATTTGTGGGGAAAATACAGAAGGTCATGCAGAGCTGTGATAACATTTTCTCGTTTCCAAGGCAGGCTGTATCGTCTTATTGTCCGCACGCCTGGGTTTTGTGCTGCATTCTTCCGGGCTGTTCCGTCCACACAATGCATCCTGGCCGCTATTCAGCCGGTGTGCACTTTGCGTGTTTGCACCATTTCTCTCGCTTCCTTCCGTAACGTGTCGACTGTCATTCCATTGTCTGCCACCAAAAAAGCTTAATTTTATGTCAGCCCAAGGACCCCCAATTCTTCTTTGCTTAGTTTCATAACACCGTATGCCCCCCCCCCACTGGCAGAACCTCTGCTTATCAATCAACAGACAGGTCGGGTGGACCTGAAGTACCTAGTGCAGAGGACCACGTGTCTTTGGTTGGAACTAAAGGAGGACACCATGGGGTCACTGCAGTACAAACATGTCACTTACCAGGGGGTGGAAACAGACAATGCTGGGGGGAAATATGATAGCAGACAAAGAAAACGAAGTGGGTGAGGGCACTAAGAGGTGGCTAGGTTCTTCACGATAGTCACACGGAAGCTGTCACCCACCTGGGGATAAGACTGAGTGATGGGAGGTTTGAGAGCTGCACCGCTTAATCCCATCCTTGCAAACAACCCCTCTTTCGTATTCTCTGTTCTCTCTCATCACCCATTTCCCCCTGACTGAGGTCAGTCATCCATGGCATAAGAGCAGGTTATTGATTGACAGTGACTGGCACGAGGAGACAACCAGAGAAAGCAAAGAATGATCTTGGTCTTTCTCTCTCTCGCTTAGTCTCGCTCCTTATCAGCCGTTGTACTGTATTGTACCATAACTGTAACTCAAGTCCTGTCACAGCAGCTCTTTTCACAGCGCCTGCTGTTTCATTTCTGACAGAAGAAATGAAAAAAAAAGATCCTTTGCTGGGGAAGGAGTTGTTAGGGGAACGAGGCGCAACAAAATCCTGTGATCGTCTAAGGAGCTTGACGCATTTAATTAGTTTTGGAAAACATCTATTTTGAGGTGTTTCGGCAGATTTTAAATAAGCGTGGGAGGTTTGGAAGAATTTGCAGACGAGTTTGGTGTGCGGAGCGGTCGCAGCGGCACAGCCGTATCCTCCCGCCTCTGCCCTCCGTGCTCGGAGAGGCGTTACACACCAACTTGAAGGTGACCCAAGTAAAACACTTTGATGACAGTGTTAAATGCTTTACTGTCTGTTCCCTCATTGAGAAATTTCATGATGTTAAATTAAACCCAAAGGGGGTTATAATTTTCTAAAAAGCTCAATTTTAGGGCAGCGGTGGAATGTAATTTGTCAGGACGTGTAAATGAATGTGCCACGGAAGCGTGTACTTAGACATAGTAGGCAGCAGTTATGTTAAAAACAGAAAGAGACGTAGAAAAAAAATCAACGGTTTCTCGTGTCCCTTCCTTGCCCAGGTGACTCCGGCTGAGCCCTGTCGCGACCACAGCGCCCCCTCTCGGCCAGGGCGGCTCACCATGCCCCGGCCATGAAGGGATACCATGTGAGCCGCAGTCTATCCCAGCATTCTGCGGGACCATGCCACTGCATGGTAGAGGACTGCGAGTTGCCCCGGGACTACACGCCCCATCCTCAGGACCCACGCAGTGCCGTGGATCATTATCAGGGGCACAATGACCATCCTTATTATCCCCCCGGTGGGCCTCCTGAGCCACTGCCACTGCCCCCGACAGGTGGCGGCACCTTCCCCCGCTCACACCCAAGCCAGCAGCCCTACGACTCCTGCGACGAGTGCCTAGGGAACTACGGCCATTCGGGGAAGAAGCACCGCATACCACCTAACCTGCTTGACCAGTTTGAGAGGCAGCTTCCCTTCCACCCAGATGGCTTCCACACGCTGCAATACCAGCGGGCTGCCGGCGGGGGGCAACGCAGCGAGAGCCCCGGCCGCATTCGCCACCTGGTGCACTCCGTGCAGCGGCTCTTTGCCAAGTCACACTCGCTAGAGGCGCCCCCCAAGCGGGAACACGACGGGGCAAGAGCCGAGGCCCGGGAACGAGGTGGTGGCGGCAGCCACCGTAGCAGCGGCGAGGAGGGCGGACCGCCACGCAGCACCCACCATCAGTCTCGCTCGGCCCGCCGGAGCAAGAGCCGCGAGCGCAGCAAGAGCGGGGATTCCAGGCACGGCCGGCACCGTGAGCATCGGCATCGGAGCCGCACCGCCGGCTGGTGGAGTTCTGACGATAACCTGGACAGTGACAGCAGTTTTCTGGCGGCGGCGGCAGCGGCTGCGGCAGGGATGGGGGCCCGCGGCGGACGAGGAGTGGTGCCGCCAGGTGCAGAGCCCCCGGATGGAGCTGCCCAGGACCTGACAGTGAAGGCCCTGAAAGGCAAAGTCCCCCCAGGGGAATGCGTGGCCTGCACTACTATGGCCCTGGCGGGGGACAGTGGAACGTCCCTCAAGAGGAGCACCTGGTCCACCATGACAGTCAGCCAGGCCCGCGAGGTCTATCCCCCGCCCCGTGGAGGAGGCTACGACAAGGCCCTCGTGCCATTGGAGTCCAAGGTGAAGGAGCGCAACTACCACTACCTGCAGGTAAGTCACTCAGGGCACCTGAGCTATGTATGCAAATAGGGATAAAGCTAAAGCGACACTTAGGTGCCAACTATATAAGTACAGTTTATATGCCGTTTGGAAGCACAAGCCACTGGCAGTAAGTGGTTCACAAAAGCACAGAATAAAGGAAACAAATAAAGCACAAGGCTACAAATTAAATTAGTTGTTGTAATTATTTATTTTTCCAGACACTTTTTCCCACAGCATGTGGGATGCAACCTGGCAAAGACAATTTTGGGTGAATCGTTTGGCCAGTGGACATGTATGTTTAATCCAGAAGGTTCTAAATCACGGTTGCATCATTTGGGGAGCGTTTCCGTTGGCTAGACTGCTAGCAGCTTCCTGAACGTGTGCTAATGGGACAGTCCCTGGCCGTTCTAGCAGCCCCAAGCCTCCTCGACCCCCCGCACGCTACAACTTGATGCGCTGTTCCTGTTACCAGGGTAACAGCAGGTGGCCGCAGTTAAGCATGCTCCTTTTAAAGTTTGTCAACGCCGTGCAGCTGTCAGCTGTCCCTAGAGATGCCCTTCCAATACGGAGTGTGTCCACGTGTGCATGAAATCGAGAGAAAACAAGATCGAGGGACGTCGCGTGTGTTTGCGCGGCTGCGTCGGCGTGCGAGACGATGGCAGACGTGTGTTTGATTAGAAGCTCTCCTCCTGAGACTTCCTCGCAGTGTTAAATTGCCTCGTCGTCACTTCTATGCGGTCGCATGCACTCTGTCATGTGGAGAGAGACCAAACGGTCCCAGACCTCTCGAACAACTCGAGTCCCAGGGCTCAGGTAACTCAATCAAGCAGCGGCAGCAGGAGACACATCCCCTGTGAAGCCCACAATAGCGAGCAGCCGATCCGTGGTGCTGCAGCGCTCTCTCGGTGGGCCGATCGAACCAGATGTCAGGTTGGTTACCTCGGGATGCAGGGTCCGAGGAGTCGCTGTGTTCCAAGAGCTTTGTTGTTCGGACTGCCTGGAATTGAAACGTTTCCTCAGCATCAAAACCCCACAGCAAAACCAGCTCAGACCTGTTCGGCCAGGATATCGGCAGGAGGAACGCGGCAGAGTGGACACGAGCACCCCGGGGTGACGGATGAAACCTGCGCGGCTCGAACTCGCCTCGCTCTGTCGAAGCCCACGTTCCTCAGCCTGACTGACGCCTTGCAGCTCGCGAGGAGCGGCCTGCCAAGTGGGGGTCTTTCTTGCCAAGCTCTGAAACCACACTTAGGGAACGACTGTTAGGTCCCAACTTACCCAGCACCGCTCTTCAATAATGTGTTGCAACAATAACATTAATGAAACTCCTGCTGTATAAATGAACTATAACAACAATCCTGCCACAGAAACGACACCCGTGTAGCAATAAGACGCAGCAGTAACAACAAATCCGATGTAACGGTGACAAACGTGCAGCAATAAAAGCAAGTCTGATGCAATAACGTCAAGAGCCCGCCGGCAATGTTAAGCCTGCCACCATAATGGCAAGCAAATATAACGCTATAACGTATAATATTAAAGACAAGCTTGCTGTGTGAGTTTTATCTGCGCTCCTAATTGTACTTTCATTCGGGCTTTAGAACATAAGCTGCCATGGAGACCAAAGTCAGCACTTTGATGTCTCCGTGATACGTGCGATTAAGTTTCTCCAAAGTTCGCCGTTTCTTGCACCGGAGGATTCCCTTTCATCTGCATACCGACCGGGTCGGGCGAACCTCACAATGCTCGTGATCGGACTCTTGTTGCGCCGACCTATGAGGAAGCGTCGAGAAAGCCGGGCACCTCGAGCCACGGCGCTTTCTGAATCTTCGAAGCGGCCGCGTCACCATGGTGACAGCAGAAGTAGTTGTGTCACGATTACCCGTCACCAACATCGCTCCCGCTGTTCCTTCTTCCTGATTGGTCAGAGCGATTCTTTTAAAAACGGCAGCAACGCAAGAGATCGGGAGCAGGAGGAGGTAAACGCTGTAAAGCCTGCCTCCTCATCACAGACCTAAACCATGGATCTCCTTGCCTGTCACATGGGTGTGCAGGTGTCCTCGTGTCATTAGCATGTCGCTGATGTGCCTGGGTGGTCTTGACCACCTGCAAGAGGGTGCGGAGTGGTTCTTCCACCCCCAGTCCATTCACCTAAGAGCTGGCCTCCATTACCTGCAGAAGACTCCAACCAGGTGGCCCCTCGACAGGATTGGTGATGAGAGGCGACCTCCCAAAGGCCGCGGTTCTCTTCAGTGAGCCCTGCGTCTGGTTCCCCCAGGCTGCCTAATGGCTGTCCTGGGCGCCCGCCTGGAGTATTTCATTCACTAAAGCCCCCTTCTCACAGTGCCCCAATCTTAGCTTTCGTGCTACCTGGGCTTTTTCCACAGAGGATAATAGCCTCAGATGGGATCAACTAAGCTGAGCCAGGGAGTAAATGGACTGCTGTTTATATCTTTGTTCTTCACTTCATTTTACCTTCTCTTCATCTTCTGAGGCCTTCCTAGAAGGGGGTTCACTTGTCTTATTGTAGCAGGGCTTCCAGAGTCAGGTCTCATCAAGCCGTCTATTGACCTCGGTGCTGGGGGCTGGTGGTACCTCAGATGCCCTAAAAGTTCTCTCTCCATTTGGCTGCATTTGCACTGAGGGGGGTCTGTTAGAGCTTCAGGTCACGTTCTTACCTGTGGCCCCTGGCCCTCTTGTGTGGTAGGTGCCGTCGGACGACTGGGGAGGGAGCCAAGACGGCGGGGGCGAGATCCCATGCCGCAGGATGCGCAGCGGCAGCTACATCAAGGCCATGGGGGATGACGACAGCGGCGACTCGGACCCCAGTCCCCGCGCCTCACCCAAGACCGCCCTCATCGCCCAGAGAGAGGCCTTCCGGAGATCCATCAGCATGGATCACCGCTCCTCCGGCGCCAAGTAAGACTCGGCCGCAGCTGTCGCGTCCTGACACTAAAAAGACCGTGAGAACAACGGCAAAAAAAAATATTAAAAACTGAAAAAAACTTTTCTTATTCCAGAGTCCGGTGAGTGAAGCACATTTTGCCTTTATGAATTTCATTTCGTCGCCTTTCTTCCTTGCCACAGATACTCCTGTAAGGAGTGCACGGACGCCTACGCCAGCAGCAGAGCCGCCCCCAAGGGACACACCCGATCCCGCAGCTACACCCGCTCCCTCACCAGCTCGCAGGTGATCCACCCAAAAGGGGGCGCTAATGGCGGCGTAACTCGCAGGTTTTGCTTTTCTCCAGCAGGCAGCGGCGTCCGGCTTTGCTCGATGCGTCGCCCTTGCGAGAGACACCGTGTGCGACGTTTGCTAAAAGAAAACGGTCGTGCGGAACACGCGACACAGCAGCACGTATGTCAAATCGATCCAGAATCCTACAGCTCCACAGAGTGAGGGAAATTAAATCCAACCGGTGAAATAAGGTGTGGAGCCCAGGGCATGTTAACCGCCTCTCCGAGGCGAGCGAAACACGGCCGTCCGTAGCCGAGGCAAACCGGCACGTCGACTAGTTAGGCCGAGGGGCAGAGGTCGGAGGTCACAGGTCACCGCGGCCCTCTTTGTGTTCCAGCTGGCGGACACGCTGAGCCGGCAGTTTGAGTCCGTGTGCGAGTCCGTGTTCGGCGAGGTGGAGTCCCAAGCTGTGGAGGCACTGGACCTGCCGGGCTGCTTCCGAACCCGCAGCCACAGCTACGTCCGCGCCATCCAGGCCGGCTGCTCGCAGGACGACGACTGCCTGTCCGTCTTCTCCGTGTCCAGTCCCAAGGGGGGACAGAAAGGGGGCGTCGGTGAGTCACGCAGCTGTTCCTTCCGCGATCCCATCTCTCCCCTCTGCCATTATAACAGAAGTGGAAACAATCACCATTACAGTCATAACTGTACAAACAGCCCCTGGAACCAGTCTGCTCGGTTTAATTAAATCTGATTCCGCTTAAGCCTTAAAGGCTTTTCGAAGATGCACACGTGTCACCAGAGCAAATAAATGTTTAAAAAAAAACACGCCGTCACGGCACTTTGCGAAACTTTAAGTAGTTCGCATTTTTAAACCTGCTGCCGGGAAGCAGGCTGCAGATAAGCGTTTCGGGGGATGAGGAGAGGGGATTAGAGGAGCCCTCTTGTTTGAGGGAGGATAGAGTGTGGAAGTGAGCCCATCCCCAGTGCGGACGCTTGTCCAAGTCCTGCCGTGGCACCTTCTTCGCTCGGGCAGATGCTCACTTCGTCTGGCAGCCGGCTCCATGCCCCCCCCACGGCTGGTCCATGCCAAGGAATCATCTGTCCTCATCTCTCAAATATCCCCTCAGCGAGGGGCAGAGGGGGGTTGTCTAGCGAGGGACAAAGAGCCGAAAGCCACCGGCTCCTCTTCGCCCGCTTCCTCTCTTGGAGCACGAGGGAGTCATTTTATTTGCCTGTTTTCACTCTCCTTCCTCTGGTTGATGCCTGTATGGTTATGAATTTCTCCTGCTAAGGTCAGATCCACAAAAACCGCATTAAAGCTCCCACTGTCTCTCACACAATATGGAGCAGGAGCTGAGCCCGCGATGGTACTGTTGTGTGTGGTTTGCTAATCTTGTGGGGAAATATTGGAGGAACGTGTCACCGTAAACCATGAAAAATAAACCACAACTCCACACTGCAGCATTTTCAGAAAGCTGCCTTTTTAAAGTAAGGGGGAAAAAATCTTATTTCGCACTGTAATGCACAAAGGTGTGTTTGGTCTGGGAAGTGACCAGGTGTGGGGCGCGAACAACTGGGCTTACGGTGTTTTTTCTTACTTTATGTCTGCTCATAACATCAAGGCCCTGACAGCACTCCAGCTACAACACCAAAACTGAACTATAAAATATGGAAGAAACTGAAAGATGAGACACACCGTTTAAAAGTTAAACTCTGAGGAAACCATTGAGAAAGCTGAAAACTCCAAACACACTTACATCAAAATGCAGCAACAACCACAACACAAGACGTTCTGCAACAACCCCAACAACCTTCTCCTTCTCCTTCTCCTCCTCCACGACCTCCTCTGCAACCCTCCTATCTCCAAATCCTCTACCACCTCCTCCATCTCCTCCTGCAACCATCTGAATCTGTTTTTTTTTTTTTTTTTTTAATAAGTTTAATTGGTTCACCTGGCCACACCTGGTGCTCCTTTCTTTATGACAAGTCCTCCCCAGGTGCGGCCATCAGTCTGGCAGACGGGGGCGTTTGTTTGTGTTTAACTTCCTTTGGGACCCAGTTCATGAATAATGCACTCCACTAAAGTGGAAGTCTGCAATGACTTGTAAACAATCAAATGTGTGTGTGTGTGTGTGCGTCTCAGTGTTCCCATACAGGAAGATGGCACCCCCACTCCCCCCACGCATCGCCAAGCCCCTCATCTCGGTGACAGGACAGAGCAGCACCGAGTCCACCCAGGACTCGTACTTCCTGAGCACAGGCCAGCCCTCACCGCGTCCCAAACCCCACAGCGGCTCCCTGGATGGCCTCGAGGCAGGTAGCGGGCGCTCCTCCAGAACCGGCTACTACCCCGGGGCCGGCGCTGGGCACACCAAGCCGCACAGCGCCTCCACCGAGAGCCTGGACGGAGGTCGGGGGGTGCTGAGGGGGCTCGGGGGCCCGGTTGCGGCGGCCAGGGCCAAGCACAGCAGCTCTGCTGACAGCCTGCTGGAGGTGTCGGGTCGGGGACTCCGGGATGTGGCTGCGCCAGTCCTGGGGAAGTCCACCTCCCTGCCCCAGAGTGGTGCTAGCCAGGGTGCAACCGGCACAGGAACCGAGGCTGAGGGCCGCAGGGGCAAGTGGAGGCCGTCCATCGCTGTGCAGGTGAGCCTGGGTTCTGACGGTGCTGGACTTGCTGGGACGAGGCCCCTGCGTGGTCCTGCGGACATAATGGTCATTTCTCCATCCGTCACGTGTCCCACAGGTGGACAGCTCAGAGACACTGTCGGACTCAGACACAGAGAACAAGGCCTTAAGGGAGGTGCAGTCCATCGGAGTTCAGGTGGAGGAGGACAAAAGGTAACCCCCCCCACTGACTCCCTCCTGTCTACAAAGCCTCGTAAAAGCAGTAAAAGCATAAACAGAAGCAGCAAGGAGTTGGTCTTGGACCAGTAGATCACATGTAAAAATGTCAGTTTAAATCTGAGGTCCTGTTTGCAAAGCAGCAGGAAATGATGACGGCTGTAAAAACACAGCGGCATGTCCTCCTGAGGAGTTCACCCAGTTACCAGCATCTCATCCCACTGACCCGGGTCACTGTGGAAGTTTCTGGATGGGCATGAAAGGCCGCTAGTGTTCATCCACCCAACCCTTCCCATCCGACCCATTCGTAAGCACTTCACGCAACTCAAACAGCAAACCCTCTACCAGATGCGACTGGGTTTCCTTCCTGGTCCGTCTTCCGTGCCCCATCATTACTCTTCCTTCCATCATTAACTGCATGAGCCTTCCAGCTGGATTTGGGGGTTTGATTTACCACATTTAGACGATTGTGAAACAAATTACAGAAACGGCGTCACACGGGAGCGTCTTCAAGCAGTACGAACTCCTGGGGGCATCGGAAATGCATCCAAAGCAAAGATACTGGCAGTTAATCTCACTGAACGGGGTAACGAAACAGAGTTAGGAAGCGGCGCCGCTCTGTCTTCTATGGCGTCTGTCTTACGGCACAATTGGCCAAGCGGGAGTGGGGTTGCGAGCCTCGTAGAACCGCACAAGGCGGATCGCCGTCGTTTCCCATGCGAGCGACTCTCCCTACGTCGCCCTCTGCAGGCGAGCTCGCTTCAAACGCTCCAACAGTGTGACGGCCAGCGTGCAGGCGGACCTGGAGACGGAGGGCTTCACCAGTCTGGGCGTGTCCACGCAGGACAAGAGCCTCCAGTTCGGCTGCTCCTTCCAGCGGCACTCCTCAGAGCCCGAGTCGGCGGGGCCCTACGGGGAGTACCGCACGGTGCACACGCAGAGCCAGTGGGCCTACCGCGAGGAGCCCCAGGTGCCCGAGCCGGTGGGCCGCGTGGCCTCCCCTCGCCCTCCCAGCCGTGGAGGCTGGCACGAGGGTCCCCGCAGCTTGCCGGACTCAGGACGCGCGTCCCCCTGCCACCGCGACGGCGAGTTCTTCCTCCGTCTGCTGCAGACTGAGGTGGAACGGATGGAGGGGTGGTGCCAAAGCATGGAGAGAGAGGCCGAGGAGAACGACCTGCCGGAGGAGGGTGAGCACACGGGTGGGCGGAGCCGAGTGGCATCGCAAGTCGTTCATTTTTAATCTTGACCTTTCACAGGTAACTTATTACCACAAAGCAAATGTGCAATGTTCTCTCATTGGGGGGGACATCTCTGCTTTTGGATTCAAGATGGCTCTCCACCACCACAGGCAAAGCCATGGGAACACAAGCGTAATACGGTGTGCTGTGTGAATAAGAGATTGGACTCAGGAGTGTTTGAGGTTGCTAGACTAAAACAGGACTTTGCAGAGGTTCAGCACCAAAGCTGAATCGTCTCCACCCTCAAGGTACCTTAGCGGTGCCACTCCCACTCATAACCAAAGGCTTGTCCCGTCTCTGGCAGCTCTGGAGATGATCCGCAGTGCCGTGGGCAGCGCCCAGCTGCTGATGTCCCAGAAGGTGCAGCAGTTCTTCCGCCTCTGCCAGCAGAGCGTGGTGGGTGCCTCTCAAGGGTAACGTTTAAGCGGGGAGGGTCTCGAAGGGGGTCGGGTCTGAACCCATACAAATTGTGGGAATCCAGTTCTTTTCCTTTTGTTGACCTGCCATTTTGAATGCATTTTCTCCCCTTCCACCCTGTGCGCCTCGAGGCTTGATTTGAAAGCAGAATAGCTGAAGTCCTGGTCAACCAGAACATCAGCAAATGAGGCTAGATAAGGATACTGCTTAGGAAGAAGTTTCTTCGTGGAGAATAAGAACTTCTATTTACTGCTTGGAGCACCACGATCAACACAGTTATTAATCGAGTAGAAACCATTGCGCAACGGCGTCCACCTGTCATTCACAGGATCCCACGGCGTACCCTCAGCCAACCTCCCAAGACCTGGCCGGCTTCTGGGACCTGCTGCAGCTGGCCATAGAGGACATCCGGGTCAAGTTCCAGGACCTGCAGCGGCTCAAGGACTCGGGCTGGAGGTTTCCTCCTGACAAGAAGGTGAGAGGCGTCCGGCTGACCCGGTCGGGACCACGTTCTCGGCGGAGTCAGAATGACCACGTGTAGAAGAGTTGTGCAAATGCCATGTCCTCGCGACACCACGCAGCCTGGACAACCTCGCAGCTGCCGGAGCAGCTTAACTGAAACTCATAGTAGAGATGCTGTGCTTGTCAAGTCTGACCACTGAAAAGCGAAAAAAATCGACCGGATTTGAGCCATCGACGGGCCATCTGTACTAACTGTTATTTTCTCCTCTGGCTGTCTGCTGACCTCCCCCTCATACTGCTGTCCTTCCACCTTGTTGTCCTTCACGTTTCCACGCTCCATTTTCCCATTCCGTGTTCCTCTTCCACCTTTTCCTCCTCCCGTCACTCTTCTGTGTCCCCACATTACTTTCTGTTCTGCTCATCAAACACATGCGCTCAATCACGTTACTCCCTGCGTGTCGACCCCCCCCCCCCCCCCCCCCCCCCCCACCACCCCCCCCCCCCCCCCCCCCCCCCCCCCCCCCCCCCNCCCCCCCCCCCCCCCCCCCAGGAGGAGAAAAAGCCTCCCCCGCTCTTACCAAAGAAGCCGAGCAGCGCCGCAGCAGAGGGCCCCGGTGCAGGCGGCAGCGAGACCACCGGGATCCTGGTCATGACCCGCAATGGGAGGGCCATGCCCTTAAGGGAGAAGTCGCTGGACCTGGGGGAGAGCCAGCGGCCAGAGGCACGGGGGAGGCTTCTCCAGGCCAAGCGCAGCACCTCCTTTCGCCAGAACTCGGCCACCGAGAGCGCCGACAGCATCGAGATCTACTTACCCGAAGCACAGACCCGGCTGTGAGCCCCGAACCCCGCCCGCTCGCCCCGCCCACCCGTTTCCCCGGCCTGTTGAATCCCGACGCCCGTGCTGCCCCACAAGTTCCTGCGAGAGACAACAAGGAGATGCTCAAACACACCTCTACGGCATCCATCTCAGTCGGGGTCACTGCTGAAGGTACTGCGGCAAATCAGGGTCGAAACAGGGTACTTCTCCCACGGGGCTTTGATCCACAAGCACGAGGCTCCATTTTCAGTAAGAACACAATCCCCCACAAACACCTCCCCTCAGAAGAAAACCAACTGCGCTCTCAGAACCCCACATCTGGGTGGTATTTAGTGCCAATAACGTGGTGACTGTTCCTGCGGATGGTTCATAAGAACGTGGACTTACCCTGAATCCGGGCTTTGAGTCACGCTTGTTGTGACAGAGTCCCTTTCACTGTGAAACAAAAGTGCCCCCTATAGGCCAAATGCTCACATGACAAGTATACATCCTCCCTTGGTCCCGGCGCACCTGGGAGCGTGCCACCCCTCTCGTTGTCCAGCACAGCACAGACACAACACACCCCCCACGCTGTTTCCCGGTTTACTGCTAGCGAAGGTCTGTGTGTGTGTGTGTGTGTGTGTGTGAGGAGGAGAGATATTATTCCACAGAAGTACAAGCAGCCCGGTCAACCCCCCCACGGTGACGTGCCGGTTCCACTTCTCCCCCCTTTTATCGCACTCTCTCGCTGTAACGTTCTCCTTTATAGCCGGTGCTTTATGCACGGCGCAGGACCGGCCAGCTGGCGAGCCAAGAGAGAATGTGTGAGGGTGTTTATTGGCATCGGATCAAACCGCGGCGCGTTTAGGGTCAGCGATCGCAGGACTGCAGCTATTTATTTGCTGAAATTGTAAAGAAAACATTAAAATATGAACACAGCCCCATCCGTGCTTTTCCATATCGGCGAGGGCCGGCTGCATATTTTGGGACGGTAATGAAAAAGATGGAGATCAACGTCAGGCCACGAACAAACACAAGGCAGGGTGTGTGTTTCGGCCGCTCTGCCTCTTACGGCCACAACAGAATGAGCAGCGCGACGCGGGAACAGGCACTTTACCCGAAATTCCCCGTTCACCTTAAAACCTCGTCCAAACCACGCAGGATTTGTTCTACGATTCTACAGAGTCTAACGAATAAGAACTATTTTATCGGGAGATGTATATTTTTAAACGTGTGACGTTATCTACCTTTTTAGATCAGAATAGCCTATATAACTGTGTATTGTGTATAGAGAAATGTGAAATGATCAGAAACCGTACAAATAGAGTGTGATATCATTTAACCCAGGTGAAGGAGAGCATTTTTACCGGGGTGGAGGCCGGCGCTGCGGGGAGGGTGAGGAGATGGGTCTGCCTGCAGGGGGCCGGGTCCCACGGCGCCACCGCTCGCGGTCGCCAAGCGTCCCGCTCCGCTTCGGCCTCGCGAGGGCCGGGAAGGACGAGGCCTGTGGCGACACTCCGGTTTTCTACTGAGCCAACAACACGTGCCTGAAACACAGATCCGCGTGGCTTTTTTTTTCCATAGAGCATAGAAGAGTACTGTGTTTTCTTCCGATTTAACATGTACATAGACTTATCACTTTTAGAGCGATTTTTCAACATGAATAGATATTTTATTGATTAGAAACTTTACCGTCGTGAGACTTGACACACATCGATACACACGCAACACAGCGCATTGAGACTTGTACATAGTTACCTTTCAACTCTGCGACTTCCGCTCCAACCGGGCCGTTTTCGGCCGACCTCCTTCCCTCTCCGCTCGTCCGGACGTTCGTTCGGTCCGCTGTCGCGCATCTGAACCGGCACTTTTCTGTGAAGACGTTTTAAAGAGCAAAAAAAAAGTGAGCTTTATGTACAACGACTGAGTTTTGCGACTGGCTCCCGGTGCGGGGAAAGTGATCGATTTATGGACTGAGAGGGGTCCCTCAGGGGTCAGTCCAAGGATCAATAACGTACTCAAGCAAGACGGTGCATCTCATTCACGAACAGCATTCGATACTGCTGAATCCCTCCTCCGAAGGTTCTGCAGATGTTCAGGCTTTCCTAGAACAAACCTTTTCTATGTATTACAGCACGCGTCCTTTATACCACATGCTGCACCTTTTATTCCTCTCAAAACGTTCAATAAGAGCTCGAGCTGCAGCTCCTACAATAAGCACAATGACTTTTGGCAGTACTGTTGGCACCTGAATGTGAAGGACTCTCCGCCATTGAAATCACCATCGCCGTCCAAGGACAACCTTGCACTCCAAGGACTCCAGAAACACAGGCAGGAAGATCAGATCCAGACAGAAGTTCGACAAATAAGGGACAGTTTATTGATTGAAAACGGGGGGGGTTTGACCGTTTCCAGAAGCACTGCTGGCCTGTAATGAGACCCTTGTACGAAAAATGCGTCCATCTCGCACGTTTGGTGGTGATCGCCATGGAGATGCAACCACCAGGCTGACCGCAGCCCACCTGAAGCCCCCCGGGTCAGAGCTGCGACCTTCCCGCCATCACGGCTCTCTCTCCAGGGAGGGGTCGCCACGGATAAGCCCCGCCCACAGACAACAACCGCTCCGCTTCCTGCTCGTTTCGGACAAGACGACATGACATCGCCCCCCCGGCGGAGGGTCCGCGCGGGACACGCTCCTGGAGGATCACACGGGTGTCGCGTGACTGAGTAATTACTGTGTAATTACAAATACCTCTCCGGCTCGGTCTTCTCGTGTACATATCTGTGCTCATGGCAGTTGCTGTAACACCGATTCATATTCTGTGTACGACTATAACCATTATGACTTATTACTGTCACTCGGTAGGCAGTGTTACTTCAACGACGTGTCAAACGTGTATCCGAGGGTTCGTGTTTACTGCTGCTAGCGAGAGGCGGACACGCGCTGCGAAGCTGGGACTGCCACAGTCCTGACAAAGGGCTCCGAAATGCCGACGTCCCGCGGCCGGAGAGCCGACCCACGCGCCCCCCGCGGAGCCGCGTCGCCGCACGAGACCGTTTCTTCGTCGAGTTCTCTTCGTCGACAGACGCGCGTTTTGTACGGACAAGTCGGTCATGTAGCAAAACTCGGCCTTCGCCTCTTCCCGGCGGGGCGGCCAATTTCGACGACGCGACCGGAGGGAAGTCGGTTCTTCTTCTCCCCCCCAATCGCTCTCGGTTCCTCTGGTTAGATCAACAGCTCCAGCCAACAGCAATAGCGACGCGTCGGCGGATCAAACAGCTGCCTTTCGTGTGAACCGAGCGGCAGCGCAGCGTAGCAAGTAGCTGAAGTGCTGTAGCCCCGTCACGTCTGTTGATCGCCCCCCCTCACCCTCACCCCCACCCCGCTGGCGCACTGTGACGCGGTTCACCCCACGCCGAATGTAACGCTGTCGCCATTGTCAACATTTTCTATTTGTTACGATAAAGCTATTTTTAGCGAGGAAACACCTGTGTCTCTGTCTGCTTTCTTTCCTTGCATCTGCTGGGCTGCAGGGGGCACCACACCTAAAGAACAGCACTTGGACACGTCACCCCCCCCAGCAGAACCCCAGCTGGTTCACATCTGGATCCCCCTGGTTTAACATCCAGAGCCTGACAGTCTGCATGTCCCCCAGAACCTCGTGCCTCTGCTGTGGTTGCCGTGGGGGCGACGACATGGAAAAAAGACTTTAAAATGAGACTCACACGAGCTGTAAATGACTGTCAGACAAGAATAAAAATTATACTGTTCCTCCATAAGACAAATAGAACTTTAAGCCAAACATTTATCCATTTTATAATTGCACAACTCGGGCGACCAGATCCCTAAAGTATGACACTGTGGGGAAAGGGGGGGGGTCCTAAATCTGTGCGCATGTGAGGATGCAAACCAATGAAGGCACAGCGCATGTGTGGTGTGTTACAAGTGTACCACTGTAAAGTCCTCAGATATTTACACCAAATTCAAGATATATGTGCAAAAGTGAAACATTTTATTTAGAAGACAATTTACAGACATCAATGAAGTGGCTCAAGATTTTTAAAAAAATGATAAATTGCACAATTTGTGATCAACAGCTAAACAAAATGGAAAAAACAACGCAAGAAGAAGCCGGTGCAGCCAGGAGGAGTCAGCCGGTAGCTGTGCTGCGATGTCACGTGAGACGGGATACAGTGTGGACCCCCCCGAGCCCCCCGCCCCCTCAGGCCACGCCATCCAGCCGCAGGGTCCAGCCGTGACCCCCTGCGAGGCTCGACACGGGCAGGGTGACCACCAGTCCGCTCGGCTGCAGGGGTGACCATTTGAGGTGGCCGGAGAAGCCCAGCAGTGTGACCTGGGGGGGGCGGAAGGCGGCGGTCAGTGCTCAGCAGCACCTGGATCTCAGCTAATACAGTATTTGGCCTCAATACAACATAAAAGGCCTCAGTTACACCTCTTTCATAAGAGCAAGTAAACACTGAAAGTCTATTTTACGGATAGCAATTAGAAAATTAACTGAATTTTTTTATTTTTAAAAATAAAGTAAATTCTGATAATACTCAAAAGGACAACAATCAAAGCGCACAAGCAAAACAGGCCTATAGGGGGCAGCACTAATCGCAGTACAGACCATCATTGATTTCACACGACCGCTCCAAAAAAATTCCAGGAAACAAAAGTAATCTGCATAATATGAAGACAATTTTTAAGCAATATAGCTTTTTTGAGTAATAATCCTGATTTTGAACAACACTGATGCTGCGTGTCAGCAAAGATCCACTGTGAGATGGATGAAGGCGGTGCAGGACCCCCAAGACTCCCTGCAGCTGCATCTCATTCACTGCTGTCTGTATATAATAACCGTCCTGCATGTTTCACTTACAGCTCTCACTTTATTTTATTACCCACGGTTCATGTTCCCTGCACGTTACAGCGGGGTGTAGACAACAGTGTAGTTAAAAAAAAAAAAAAAGAATGACTAAATTACACTTTCTCCACATGCAGACACCACCCACTAGACTCCGGGAAATAAAGGATGGACTGTGCTGCTGTATTTTAACATGACAATAAGACGAGAAACTTCTCTGTATTTCCGCCCCACTAGAAGGCTGCAATCGGACACACACACACACACACACACACACACACACACACACACAAAACCATCTGACTTACATTGGTTTGAGGCGACGTCTTGGGAGCGTTGATCTTGACGGTGTAATCCGGGGGCCATGAGAGCAGGATGGCGTACACCTTCTGCTCCCTGCAGGTGAACCTGGGCATGGACACAGACAAAACCAAATTCCACGAATCGCAACAGAACAAGTGCTGCTTGGAAGATGATGTCACAGTGACATCACCCGCTGCTGGTGCAGACTCCCGTCAGCCAACCCCCAGGCCTAACATCCTCCTCATAGGTGAGGCATCGTGGGAACTGATGCACAAGTTAACCTTTCGAACAGCAGCGGGGACTCACCAAATGGGGGCGCTCCCATTCTCCGACTGCACCCTCCAGGGCTGCGAGGCGTAGATGGCCTCTCCGTTGACGCGCAGCCAGTTCCCGAGGCTGCGCAGCCGCTCCTCAAACACGGGCGGGATGGTCCCGTCAGCCGTGGGTCCCACATTCAGCAGGTAGTTCCCCCCCAGAGCCACAGTGCGAGTCAGGTCCTGTATGGCCCGGGGGAGGGGGAGCGGCGAGGTTAAACCCCAGGAAACCGTTTCCAAACTGTTTGCCTGCTATGCATGCTGGGTAGGGCAAACAAGCTGCCAGGAGGCCCAACCCACCGCCGACTCACGTCAATGATCTCGGAAAGGGAGAGGAGCTCATCGAGCTGCATGTCGCGCCGGTGGCCCCAGGACTGCCTGTCCACTGAGGTGCACTTCTCCCACTTGTGTGTGGGCAGCACCCCCGGTGTGTACTTGTCCTCGCAGTTGTAGTAGCCACCGTGTTTGCAGCTGCAGCCGGCCCCCCAGCGGTCGTTGGTCACCACCGTGTCCTGGAACCGCAGCAACACAACCTCTACCAGCAGCTAAACCACTACTGACACCTCGCGTTAACACGTCCACAAATACGGCAGCAAAGGCAGAGCGGAGCTCCACTCACCTTGACGGGACTGTGGTTGTAGAGCCAAGCGAGGAAGCTGGTCGAGTTCCAGTAGGAATCAGGAGCCTCCCAGTCACCATCTGACCAGATCACCTCTGGTTTGTACCTCAATGGCGCGGGGGGGGGGGGGGGTAGAGAAATGTCACCAAAGCCACATCTGTCCAAAAATCAAATAGGAGCCCCCCGGGAGATTTAACCACAAGACTGTTTACCCAAGAGTNGGGGGGGGGGGGGGGGGGGGGTGTTAGAGAAATGTCACCAAAGCCACATCTGTCCAAAAATCAAATAGGAGCCCCCCGGGAGATTTAACCACAAGACTGTTTACCCAAGAGTTACCTGACTGTTTACCTGTTGACAAGGTCGAACAACTCTGGCAGCACCTTGCTGTAGACGTACTGCTGTTTTTTGAAACCGGACGCCTTGTCCGCCAGGTACAGGGGATTGAACCACTCGAACAGGGAGTGATAGAGGCCGTAGTGCAGCGACCTGGGGGGTAAAACACCGAATGAGCATCAACACTCGGTCCTGGCAGCATGGGGGGGCAGTCAATCTGAGGTCTCGTTCACACACACACACCTTTTCCTGACAGCAGTGCCAAGCTCCCCCACGATGTCCCTGTGGGGGCCGCTGTCCACCGAGTTCCAGTTCCAGGAGTAGGCCGAAGGCCAGTTGGTAAAGCCCTCGTGATGTTTGGAGGTGAGCACAACATACCTGCGGCCGGGGGAACAAGGACAGCTGGTCAGACTTGTGTCCAGGTGCACAGAGGGGTGTGGTCAGACATGCGACCCTTGGTGAGCATCGTGACCCCAAGCGAACCCTACCAACTTACTTGGCACCAGAAGCCTGGAAGATGTCGGCCCAGCGGTCGGGATCAAAGAAAGGGGCGCGTAAGTGGGGCGCAAAGTCGGGGTAGGTGAACTCAGGGGGGTAGTTTTTCTGCATGAAGTCCACGTAGGCCGCGTCACCGTTACCCTTCCAGTGCCACCAGAACCACTCGCTGCCATAGCCGGGCACCGCAAACACCCCCCAGTGCACAAACACGCCCAGCTTGGCGTCGTCGAACCAGGCGGGCAGCGGCCGCGCGTCCAGGCTGTCCCAGTCCGGCCGGTACTGACCCGTGGCCCCCTGCACCGCCAGCACGGCGACGGCGAGGACCGCCGGTGCAGCGAGCATCCTGACGAGAAAGCAAACCCAACTAAACCGAATTAATCCAGGAACAACGGAGCCGAAGTGCGCGGAGCTGAGGGCAACCGAGCAGGAACCCGGAGCGGAGCTTTTTAAACAGCCATCGCTTCACTTTTTCACCCACATCTTTACGACCTGCAGCGCGTGACAGCCGCCCGTCCGCGCGCTGGTGGCGAAGCGAGGCGGCGGTCATGTGACGTGCCCTATGACTGGATCGCGGGACTTCCGGTAGCAAACCCGAGTCACGTGACTTAAACTGGCTGTCATCCGGGTCACGTGGTTCCCGTCAACGGAGCGGCTTTTTTATTGCTGTTAATTCGAGGGACGAGTCGCCTTAACTGCTGTTTATTTCGTCCTCCGTGGCGCTGCTGTGTGTAGAGTGGTGCGCGGTAACACACACACACACACACCACCGTGCTGATGTCCATCTCTCTTCTCCTCCTCAGGCTCCTCATCGAGGATTTATTCTTTATTGAACATTAAATAATTAAACTTACATATTTCGCTTTGTAAAACTGTCTGCTTGCAAATGAAAAGCAGTAATGACCTGCAAAACAGCACATATAAATATAATACAGTACAAAAAGTACTGGACAAAAATACAAAGCACTTAAAATTCAAGGGAGAAACAAACACCAACCCATAAGTGAACTCTGGTTGGCATATTAAATTCCCCCTCCCAAAAATAAAAATAAAAATGACACTTTGGTACATTACTGTGTAATCAAGTATTTACACACTGTGGGTTTTAGCCTGTCTTTTGTTTGTTCTCGCTCTCTGTGAAGGGCACACGGTCCAACTGTCCCCAAACACAAACAGGAAAGGACCCCAGCAGGCATGTGACGTCACGGCTCCTCTGCACGTACAGCGCGGACGGCCCCTGGACGCATCGGTCCTGTGGAGACGAGGCAAAACCCGTCCCTGACGGCAGTGGTGGCACGCAGGAGGGAAAGATCCAGGATGCCCGCTGGACGGCGCCGTCGCGTCCCCGCGCTATATCAGGCCATCGTTCTCCGACAGCCGCCTCTGCAGCTCCCGCTTGTCTTCCACGTCATCGCACTCGCCGCTGGGTTCCGCCTCCTCCGCCTCGTCCATGTAAATGGGCCAGTCGCCATCGCCGCGCTCCGCCCCCTCCGACTGGCTGCTCAGGTTGATGGGGGCGGAGTCTTCGTGGGTCGTTGTGACGCAGGTGCAGCTGTCGCAGAGGCCGAAGCGCTTCAGTCCGTGGGACACGACCCCCGTGAAGGTGCGCCGGCAGCCCTTGCACACGATTGGCCAGTTTGAGCGGTGCACCTGCAAACACACCCAGGTCAGTAGGAGCGACACACTTGCGCATACGCACACACACTGATGCACTCACGCTGAGGGAGTGGCTGCGCAGGTGCTCCTGCCGGGTGAAGCGCTTCCCGCACGTCTCGCAGGGGTACGGCCGCTCGCCCGTGTGACAGCGAATGTGTCTCTTCAGGATGCCCTTCTGCTTGGCTGTGTAGGGGCAGAAGGGGCAGCGGTGCAGCTTCACCGGCACCACAAGCCCATCGCCTGGGGTGGGGTAGAGCACCGCAAGCACAGCAGTCACTCCCTGGACTTTCTCTGCCTCTTCAACCATCTACTGTTACCCACAATCCTCTAGTCCACAGTTTTCCTTTTCTAGGCCTCAAGTCAGAATGTGGCGAAAACCACAAAGTCCTGACTTTCCCCCTTTTTACTGCAATCTTACTGTCTTTTCAGCATTTCAATTTTCTACCTTCATGGCCATGTATGAGTGCAAAGATGAATAAGAAAAAAACCACCTAGTGATTCCGGTGAGAATATTTTCAGTAAAGCTTCATTATTGTTTTACTGTACTTGTATTTTCAACTGTCTGGTAAAACATAACATCATCATGACCGTATTGAGCCAGCGGAGCACAAACTGGGGTGGTACTGTGTGTTGCATAAACAGGGCTTGAAAACTTCTGTGTGTGTGTGTGTGTGTGTGTGCGTGCGCACGTGCGTGCAGGGGGGGGTATCATTCCATACAGTAAATCACTCTAGATGAAAGTGCTGCCTGGAGAGATAAATAACAATAATTTCCTCCAAATATATTATGCATGAGCCAAGCAGCCAAGCAGCTGAACCGCCCCCAGCGGCACCAGCAGCCAACCGTCTGCTTTGGCACAGCAACGGCAGTACCGCTCCCTCAACGGGCGACCCCCCCCGGGCCCTCCCAATTCAAACTGAAAGCTGAGCACATGTGAAGGTGCAGGGCGTCGCCAGCAGTTACGGAGCCGTCACCTGTTTCCTCGCCGTACCAGTCACTCTGGATCTCCATGATGGAGGAGCCACCCAATCCAAGGCCCTCGTCGACGCGGGCACCACCCACCCCCGACCCTGTCCCCACCCCTACCCCCGAGCCCAGGCTCTGGGCGAAGTGCTGCACTAGCTCCTCCCTGCGCTGTTCAGTGCCGCCCCTCAGCAGCACCTCCAGGAACTGCTTCATGTGGTAGTTGTCGTAGGGCAGGGAGGGGAGCTCGCCGCCAGGCATGTGGCTGGAGGGGCGGGGCCTGTCGTCATCCAATGGCGCGGCCGGGAAAAGGGGCACATCTTTGTCCTCAGAGGAGGCCTCGCCTTCCTCGTCGGGGTCGAACTCTGTCTTGGGCTGCACAAGGCCCAGGAGGAAACCAGAGGAGGAGTTCACTTTGTCCGCCTGGGCGCCCTTCAGGGCCAGGTCCACCGGGAGGAAACTGGGAAACTCGCCCCGCGAGCTCTCGCTCTCCGAGTCCCTTGGGACAAGGGCTGTGGGCGTGGCTGCGGGAGGCGTTGCCGCCGAGCTGGGTGCGTCCGAGCAGGAGAGGGCACCGCCGTCCACCGGGGAGTCGGAGGAGGGGTCAGCTGCGGCAGCGGCAGACGGGGTGCCACTGTCCGCCAGGCCCTCCCGCCGCCTCTCCTTCTCGCGGTTGCAGATCTCCAACGAGGAGCGGATGTAGGCCTTGCAGAAGCTCACCACATCCGTCATCTGCAGGTAGCTAGCAGCAGACATCACCTCGATGACGTTGTCGCTGCGCAGGTCCAGGCGGCCTGAGTAGAGGAAGTCGAGCACGAGCGAGAAGGCCTCGGCCGTGACGATGTCCAGCGAGGCCGTGCTGTGGCGCTGCCCGCTGTCCTGCAGGTAGTGGACGAGCAGCGCGCGGAAGTAGCCGCTGCCGGCGAAGAGTACGTTGCGGTGCGCCTTGAACACACGGCCCTCCACGATGATGCTGCAGTCACAGAAGAAGTCCCGCTTGCGCTGCTCGTTCAGCTCGCACAGCAGCTTCGCCTGGTAGGACGGCACCTCCATCTTCCGCCTCTGACCACCGGTCAAGGGGACAAATCAAAGTGACCATAAAGGAAGGTAAAACAGGAAAAAAACCTGTGACATCCAGACTGGACCACACCAGTTCCACACTAGTACCGCACTCATTTTCAGTACAGTTTCCCTCCCAAACTGTTCATTTATGTATCCAGTGAAACAGTAAGGGATGCACTGAAAATACACCAGTGAAACTGGGAAATACCAACACAATGATTCACCAATATGGACACCAGAACTGCATAATAACCCCGTGTTTTCATGATGAAAACACACACGTACACACTTGCAGCTGTTTCTCTCAGTGTTTAAACCGATGAGCTGCTATTTATCTCAGTCGAACGCAGCCGTGTAAACAGAGCGCATCACCTCCACCCGTCCGAGGTCCGCGACACGTCTTTAAGCGGCGACTGAGAGGAACGCGCGAGCGCGCGCGCGCTGGCCGCCGTTACCTGGTCGTCGGGCACCGCCGGACTCTTGCCGTTGTGTTCCTGCCTGTTCCGCTACTGTCACTGGTGTCACTGTTGTCACTATTCGCACTATGTTCACCGCCCCCCCCCCAAACCCCAACTGACGGCTCCCCCGGACGCCACGCCGCGGCTCGCGCACGACGCCGTCTGCTGGCACGCACAGGTACAGCGCAGACGTCCAATCAGAGAGCGGGCGGTGCGCAGGCGTCTTGCCCATGGCTGGGTGTCTGGGAAGTGTAGTCTTTGAAATTTAACCCGGTTCTGCGTCTGCACTGTCTTTCAGGTTTCAGGTTATGTTGTCAGATCAAATCAGAAACGAGTATAAATACAGGGAAAAAACGATCATAGTCATCCAATTGTTAGCACATTTGTTAATATTATTACCAATGATTATTATACAAAGGTTTTAGTATTATTCTTCAGTTATGGCATGGCGTTTGACACTAAACAGAAGTTATGCCAACATGAAATCACAATTTGCTAACTGTACCTGTTATTTAGATTTGTTCAATCTGTACTGACAGTTGTTGTTTAAACTAATTCACACGTCCCTGAATTATTAAAGGGAAAACGGTAGAAAATAAACCAAGGTTCTGTTGTTTGCTCCGTTTCGAAGGCGTTTCGTTTTTTTGGAAGTAATGCGCGTTTCATGTTGTGGCCAGAAGAGGGCGGTAAATCGCTGATCTGAGACTGCAGTTATTTTTCAGTCCTGTAAAGGCATTTTCTGCTCATAATAAATGTCCCCCATTCCAGGCAGGCAGGCAAAAGTAAATGAGGACAAAACATATTCAGTCTTGAGAAAAGATATATGGCGCCCTATAAATATGTACAACTAACACAATATGTTCTTGGTGGATTAAAACACAAACCAAAATACCATCTGAACACGAATTTAGAAAACAAAAACAGAAACATTAAAAAAGAGAATAAAAGAGTGTGCGTGTGAGCAAATAAAAGAGAATAAAAGTTGTGGGACTGTGATGGTGATGGCAACGGAGCAGCAGGAAAATGGAGGGCAGAAATGCACACAGGCCCCGCTGGGGGCCCCCCATGTGGCGACGTGTTTCTGAAACAAAGGAGTCCTCCTGGGCGACACAGAGTGACGCGAGCCTCACGATCGCCGTTCCTCGCGAGCCTCTCGCCCACACTGTCCCCCGGCGGGTGTGTGTTTACACGCTTTTGCTCGCAAGCAAAATAAGCCCTTTTTTATTTGCGGGCGGCGAAAGTAAACGCGGCGGTTCCTGCTCTGCTGTCCGCCGGCCCCGCAGGAGTCTCGCTCGGAGGTCGCCGGGTTACTTGTTTGTCTAAGGAATTTTCCCATGGTAAACAGAGCAACAGCGCCTCGGGAGATGCGGGGAGCACAAAGGCTATGCAGCGGCTTTGCGGGCCGCGTGCTGCACATTCATGCATGGTGCCTCTTTTGAGTGCCATATTTATAGAGCCCCATAAAGCTGAACACAGTTTTTACAAAAAAAAAAATAATAATCGTAATAAATTTGTTTGTTCTCAGAGCTTCAGTCGTAACCTTCGGCTGCAGCTGTGGACTTTCACGAACCAGGACTAGACCCCATCCGCCATGTCCTGGTCGGGGGGGGAGGTCCAAATCTTATCCCAGAGTCACTGGGCACCAAGCTGTGAAACTTCACCATCAGCAGGGTGCCAGTACATCGCAGGGTGATCACACACGCACCCACACACACTATGGGCAAATTAGAGTGATCAGTTAATGTGAGACACATCTTTGGACTGTGAGAGGAAAGCCACACACACCTGGGGAGAACGTGCACGTTCCACACAGCTGGTCTCACCCCACACCCAAGCAGCATGTGCACCGCTGTGCTGCCCCTCAGACCATCTTCCTGCAGGTGAACTTTTGAACATCCTGTGACCCTCAGCTGGTGGTCCCACTCGAAACTCGGTCGCTTCTCGTCCTTCGTCCGCTCTTCAACGCGGTTGAATCCTTCCCAACGTTCAAGAAGGGTATCAAACCCATCTTCTCCACAGCCGTTTCTCTCCTGAACTCCTGACAGAGTGTATATCTCGTGTAGGTTCTGTGAGTCTTCTAATTTAATGCTATGAGGAGACGGTTCCCTGTTCACCAAACATGTTTTAAATGAGCCATTTAGCAGAAGGTGACACTTCGAGGGACCACAACTATTGCGTTTCGGCAGAACCACCTGTATTCGCTGTTTAAATACCTCTTACATATGGCGACTTGAGTAATGGGCCAGCAGGGGGAGCAGCGGTTACCTTGACCCAGGTTCTGATCCCACCTCCTGCTGTTACTGATCACGTCCCTGACCTGATAGAGTAAAAATGACCCAGCTGAACAAACAGGCTGATTGTTGTTGGTTGCAGTGATGTACAGCTCAGCACAGTACAGAGCAGTAATGCTCGGCTCAGACCCACAGGGCGACACCACCGGGGTGAACGCAGGTCAGAGCAGAACGAACGGCGGCAGAGGAGGACCAGGGGAATCCCTCCTCCCTGTAATTACCGCTGGATCTTCTGCAGAACTTTGGGAAGTTCTTCTTCCATCTTCGCCTCCTCAAGGCTGGTCGGCGCCGCAGAAGATCATGTCGGCCTTTTTATCATCTTATTTGTATTTAGAGAGACGCAGAGAAACGATCTGAGAAGGACAACTGCGGGCTGAATGTAGCACCCGGGTGACCCCCCCTGGGTTCCAATTAATGTCATCCTGCCTTCAGCTCACACACACACACACACACACACACACACACACACACACACACACACACACACACACACACTGTACTCCCTACAAGTAGAAATGAAGCTCATCGTCAACTTCTAATCTGTCATCCAAACTTCATGTAAAGTTTCCAAGTCGCTGATCCTCAGATGATGAAGTTAATTTGGATGAAAATGAGTGTTTAGGACATGTTGAGATGTTGGGCAGATCAGTCTTCACTTCATATTTATTCATTCATCTGATGCCTTTTTCCGAAGCATCTTGCAGCATTTGGTTTAATGCCATCAGCTACTGAAACTGATTTTCCTGCTTAAACAGCCGGGTAATTTTTACCGCGTCATTTCCAGGTAAGCAGCGCATCGAGGTTCTACAGCAGGACTTCAGCTGCCAGGCGACGACTTTAACCGCGACGCCACCTGCTGCACATTTCACGCAGCCCATCTCCCATTTTCCACACTTCAACTATAGAGATTCCAAATTTAATGGACCGTCCCAAAAATGTTCCAGGAAAAAACAGAAAACTTGCTGAGTGTCGCCCAAGATCCACTGTGAGACAGATGACGGCGGCGCGGGACCCCCTGGACCTCCTGGACCCCCTGCAGCTGCATCTCATTCACAGCTGTCTGGATATAATCACCGTCCTGCATGTTTCACTTACAGCTCTCACTTTATTTTATTACCCACAGTTCATGTTCCCTGCGCATCACAGCGGGGTGCAGCGGTGTTACCGCGGTACACAGTGCGGGACTCTACAGCGGTGTAGTAATAAAATAAAGAATTAATTACTAAATAACACTTTCGATTTTCCTCACTTTCGCCACACCCGGACCCCCGCACGCAGCGCGGGAAATCCAGGACGCTGTCAGTGTACAACTTACCACGGAGAGGCAGTGAGTCAGTAAGTAGACCGGGGGCTGGATGTCTCACCTGGAGGTGCAGGTGGGTGGTTTGATTCCCTTTTCTGATGCTGTAAACGCCACTGCCTCTGTGGCACTGCAGCTCGAGGGGGTTCTGAAAATAAGCCGTACAGGACACGGTAAAGAACCGTGTTTATAACCGCGAACCAAAGTAAAACGAGGGAGGGAAAGGGCCCCTGTGTCGGTGGATCGGCAGCACCTCCTACCTGCCGCCCGGCCGCCGCTGTGCCGCGTTCCGATTGCGGACCTGCGCCTTTGTAATTAAGTTCAAACTTAGCAGCACGGCAGCACAGGCCGGAGCCCACAACCCCCTGGGCATCACGCTGCCTTCCCGTGGGCTGCGTGCCCGCCTTGCATCCCGTGGCACACCCCAGGGGGTCGCAGGACATACCCGGTCGCGACCCGAGCTGCGGCCCCGATTTCACCGTTATTACCAGCCGCCTGCTGCCTTCCGCACCTCCACACCTCTCGCTCACCACCTCCTCCCACCCCCTGTAATCCCACTCCCACCCTTCTAAAATTAAGACCCCCCCCCCACAATGCAGCTCACCATGGCAGGGAGTGTATTACTCCGCTTTTAAAATTCCGTAGCCCCAAGGTGGGAGGCAGGCGGCTTCAGGATGCGCTGGTCTTCCGCCTCGTTTAGGTCGCTTTGCCCAGATTGACAAAAACGCCTCTTTCACCTTTTACCTTTAACCAAATTGTTTAATAAAACTGCATCCACTTGTGAGGGACTTGGAAAAGACACTCAAAGTATGTGCCCCCTCACACCTGCAGGACCCGGTCACTCCAGCAAGGGCATCGACCTTCTCCACCTCTGGTGTCTCTCACGCGAGATCTGATCTGAACTCTGTTTTGTCCCCACCTTGGCGGCTCGATCTCCCTCTGTCCCTCGGAGCGGCTGAGTCCCTTTCGTTCCAGAAGGATCTCTAACCCTAACAGCCCTGTCTCCCCAGACCTCCTGACAGCTACATAAATGACTCCAACACCATCTGCTGTGATTATCTGACCGAATGTCACTCCTACAGGGAGCTAACTGAGGGATGTGAACCAAGAACGTGGCAGGTTTGAGGCACACGATCCGTGTGTGAAGCTCTGCATCTGCTGCTGATGCTCCTTTGTTTACCCTGAGCTGTAGGGCCGTGGAGAAAAGCATCTGCCGTAGGAATAAACGTAAACAGTTCCGCATGGATCCGCAGCGCCGTCTCCGCGCAAAGCGGCCGCGTCCTTCACCACCGCCGGCAAAGTCGAAGCCCCGCGACGTGGCTTGTGCTGGATCTGCACGCAGAGACACGACATACAGTGTCGGCGTAACTCAATAAAGGCTTTAACTCACACCACATTTCCTCCTCCCTGCACCGTACGCACCGGACACCGTGCTGGAACGCGACCCAGCTGCCCGCTCAGGGGCTACCTGCCCACCGAGGCGCTCGTCCGTTTAAAAAATTATTTTTAAAGCGGACGTTGCAGTGGGGGCAAAGAAAACTGCAAGAATTATTTTTACTCCTCCGTATTTCCTTTTAATTCTTCTGCCGGGGCCATGAAAGCCATCGCCGTGCGTGTGATGTGGTCAAAGGCCTTAGTCAGAATGAACCGATTACCAGCGAGTTTGAGATCCTTTGAGTCATGGCACAAAGTGACATTCTTTAGGCTCTTAAAAATAGCAACAGTCTCCTTTTCTTCCCGTGTTGTTTTTCTCTCTCGGTGTCTGTGGGGCATCCTTTCTTCGCTCGGGGACCAGAATCATAACCAGATATATGTGCTTCACCCCCCCCCACCCACCCACCCCTTGTTCTCTTGCGCGCTTTCCTTCTGTTGTTAAAGCTTGTTTAATCTTGAGGAGAAAATTGACTTAGCGTGGGAACGGCGGAATTCCTCGGGGAAAAGGTTTTGTTGTTTTAGTCGCTTGTTTTTTTTTTTTTTTTAAATCCCCCGAAAAAGGAGCCGCCTGTGCCAAAACCTCATAAAGTGAGCTGAAAAAAAAAAATGAGCAAGAAAGGGAGAGGGAAGCCACAACGCCGCGACAAAGATAGGGCCTGTCTGCGACTAAAGAGCTTTACAAATGACAGTCTTCAAAAAAAAAGGGGGGGAGGAAAAAAGTTAGGGGAGGGGAAGAAAGAAAGAAATGTCGATGGGTTGGGGGCGGAAACACGGCCTGCGCCACATTAAAGAGATGAAAAAGAAAACAAACAGAAAAACATGTCTGACATGAAGACGCTGGTTTCTGTGGCGACGCACAATGGCCGCCTGTGGCCCGCGGGGGCCTCCCCGTCCTGTCTGGGCCCCGGCACCAGTGAAAGTTACTGCAGTCGGACCCTCGTTCAGGGTCGCTCTGTGGGAACGGGCCTGGAAGGGGCCTTTCTGCCCCGCTGTCCTCACCTGGTGCCCCCTTTATCGCGAGGACGACTTTTGACTCCTGACACGGTTAAAATTACCCGACTCTGCAAAAGGGTAAATTGGTTTACTTTGATAAAAATGTCCAATAAATCATTGTAAGTAGATAAAAATGATTCGTTTTGATCCCTGTGTCTGCGGGGGGTGGCTGTTCGTGCGTGTGTCTCAGTGGGGGTGGAGGGGGGTAAAATATGGTGCATAACCCCCATCGCAGTCCTTCGCACGGGGAACAAACAGCCAAGGATGGACAGAAAGTTCTGGATGACTGTGAGTGAGTCAGTTCTGTTTAAAGTGGCTGTTGGGGGATTGGCATCCCGTCCCGGGTGGTGACCGGTTCCGGACCCCCGAGACCCTGGGTAAGTTACAGCCACGTCTTCAAAGCCCTTTATTCCCACAGATGCCGGTGGGTGACTTTGCTGGTACTCATCTGTCCAGTTGGTCCCACGCAGGTGGTGCCCAGGCTACCTAGGTGGGACTTTCGAGATTCCAAGTTCCCTTCAGTGTCGTTGTGCACCTGCACAGATGTGGACCTGAGTGCACAGTACTGACAGTCAGCAACAGACACATATTAACAGAACTGATAAGTCGATCAATAGATAAATCGACAGAAATACATGAATAATAAATAAGGCAAGAAGCAGTAGGAACAGTACAGTGGTGGGTGTCAGTGGTGATGGTACAGCAGGAGGTGGTCGGTGGTGGTGGTGGTCAGTGGTGATGGTGCAACAGGAGATGGTCAGGGGTGGTGATGGTCAGTCCCTCTGCTGTCCCAAACTCAACAGCATCATCCAAATGTCACTTTTAAACTTGCAGATCCAGAGTGCTGTGTGCACCATGTCCACCTGAGGCAGACAGGGTGGGGGGCAGTGCAGACACTTCTTCACATGTGTGTGTGTGTGTGTGTGTGTGTGTGACAGGAGGCGGAACAAACAGCAGGACCTCGCTGTTGCTGGACAGACCCTTCCACACCCGGCACTCCACATTCCTGCCATCACTAGAGACATAATTCCTCCTCGGAAAAAAACCTTCTACAGTATGATTTCAGTTTCAGAGCGTGAGAAGTCTTTGTTATACAGCAAAAACAAAACAGAAACACACACACACACACACACACACACACACACACACACACACAAAGAAAACCAGAGAGCTTCACTTTCTTCTCTTGGCTCGCATGTTTCATGACTGAAAGAAACGCATTATTTAATAAATAAAGGAGCGTAATTAGAAACACTGCCTCTGTGTGTGTGTGTGTGTGTGTGTGTGTGTGTGTGTGTGTGTGTGTGTGTGTGTGTGTGTGTGTAATAAAAATATGAGCTTGTTAATTTCAGGCGTGGAAGACGCCTTGTTGTGGTGGGGAAGAAGGGCAGACAGAAGGTTTTGAAGTGGCCGGAGAAACAGCAAGAAGTCCATGAGAAATTGTCCCCCACCGTCTGCCAGTTTCCATCTGTCTGTCCGTCATCCAGACCCCCCCCCCTCCCCACACCCCCCCGAGCAGTTTTAAAAATCAACTTATTTGTCAACTCTACTGACGTTCCTTACATTTGCAGCACTTCTTTTTCTTTTTCGGGGTGTAACCGAGAACAGACATCCAAACCGGGGGGCTCTGGGTGTGGGGCGGGGGGAAGAAAAGTAATCCGAGCGGAGAAGGAGAAAGCAGACCTTTTGAAGTCGGGAGTGACAGAAATAACAAGGGAGACAATGATGAAGGCCCAGCTCCGCGGACGTCGCTCGTCCTCCCTGCTTGGGGGGCTGGAGGGGGGGAAATGAAATCCAGATCCAGCCAAATTAGAGGCGGCGCTAATGAAGGGATCTGAGCGGCTCGAGAGGCTCCGTTTGCGCCCAGTGACTCACCCTGCGTGACACACCCGGTCGGCTGGGGGGGCGCTGCGGGGGGTGGGCGTGACGCCGACGCCCCCTGGGGATAGAGGGGCAGCTTCGCATGACGTCCAGCATGGGACGCAGCGGCTGGACCAGTTAAACAATGTTCCAGTGTGGTGATATCACTTCAGCTGGCAGAAACGTACTACAGTAAACACTGTAAATCGTCAGGGATACGACCCCCCGACGAAGAGGCACAGAGTTGAAGACCAGTCGTCAGACGTGTTCGGCTGCTTACACTGATTTACCAGGGTCATTTTTACTGTGTTTTACTGTTGAGGTCCTTGATCGAGGAAAGTACAGTGGTGCAAAGCAGCAGCTCTAACCACTGCACCACCTGCTGTTGTGTATGTGTACAGTTTTCAACTGGGCTGTCACTAAAGACGCCAGCAGTTTGGGAATTGAACCGACATCCTTCTGGTCATCTCAGCCCTTACTGCGTAAAGTGGGCCTGAGTGAGGGACAGTCACTGGGGGGGGGGTCACCGCCCTGACGACCTTTTGGCTCCTCGCATCCCCACCATCTCGCTCATCCTGCTGACGGTGTTGTGCTGGAGATCGTGGGTCGCACGATGTTGTCACTGTGCCACCGACTAAGACGAGAAACCATCACCTAGCGCCTGGGGGGGGGGGGGCATCTAGTGTTGCCATGGAAACCTATGCCCAGCAGTGTCCCACAGCAACAGAGAAGCTGGCCAGGAGGAAGGATGTTCATTCTGTCAGCTACCAAGGTGTGTGTGTGTGTGTGTGTGCGTGCTCACGCTTGTCCTGAGTCCTGAGAAGTTCCATTCCAGGTGTCGAGGTGAAGAGATGGGGACTCTGAAAGGACGACTGGTTTGACACAGAGGCCAGCGAGAGCAGCAGGTGGTGCAGTGGGCAGAACTTTGTGCTCGAGACCTGGGTTCCAATCCCACCTCCTACTGCAGGACACTTGAGAGATATTCCCAGAAACAACACAGTAAAAATTACCCTGTTTTACAAATGTGTAAATCAGTGCAAGCAACTTATTGGAGAGATCTGACAGTGTAGGTTTCCTTGAAGAAACGTATCAGATTATTATTATTATTATTATTATTATTATTATTATTATTATTATTATTATAAGGTACTTCCATGATTCCTACACACAGGTGAAGAGCACTCTGGGTCCAAATGAAGGTGTGTGGAACATCAGTGTGGGGGTAACAGAGATGCGTGTGTGTGTGTGTGTGTGTGTGTGTTCNCCCACCTCCTACTGCAGGACACTTGAGAGATATTCCCAGAAACAACACAGTAAAAATTACCCTGTTTTACAAATGTGTAAATCAGTGCAAGCAACTTATTGGAGAGATCTGACAGTGTAGGTTTCCTTGAAGAAACGTATCAGATTAATTTTATTATTATTATTATTATTATTATTATTATTATTATTATTATAAGGTACTTCCATGATTCCTACACACAGTTGAAGAGCACTCTGGGTCCAAATGAAGGTGTGTGGAACATCAGTGTGGGGGTAACAGAGATGCGTGTGTGTGTGTGTGTGTGTGTGTGTTCGTGTGCGCGCGCGTGCGCGCGCGCGTGCGAGAGAGAGAAAGAGAGAAGCTATGTCAGGGTCTGGGGTCTGTGAGAGCGTGAAGCTGCGGCAGAGTGACCCCCAGTGAGGATGGTGGAGGGGGGGCGTTCGAAGAGCTCCAGTGAGAAAGAAAGGGACACTCAGCGCCCCCCGTGTGAGACAGCCACAGTGGAGACCCGGGGGGGGGGGGCAGGGAGGGAGTGAGAGAGTGACAAGGACAGACTGACACACTGCGGGGGGCGCAGCGGGAAGGAGGAACACACCCTGCACTCGCTCACAGGACAGAGAGAGGGAGAGCGAGGGAGGGAGAGGGAGGGAGAGGGAGAGGGAGACAGCGGGCACTGCCACTCAGGGCTGCCCACTTTCCAAAACTCCTCGCTGGAAGGACAGAGGAAGGAGACGCCGCTCTGCGGACCAGCCGGCGGCCCCCCAGAGGCATCCTGCAGATCCCCCCAGGCCCGGCCATGAAGAGACCGTACGACTACAGCTCGCCCGACACGGACGGCGAGGAGCTCATCGACGTCGGACAGGAGGACGGATACTGGTGAGGCCGGCAGACCGCTAACCCTGACCTGCTAACCTTCAGCTGCGCCTGAACATTCCGGAAACCCGGCCAACTGTCACGCTGTGCCTCAGTCGTGCCGTACAGGCGGCGCAGCTCCTAATTTTTCCTCATTATTAGTTATAGACAGTAGTTTGGTCAAATTCCTTCCCTTCTCCTCGCGAACAAACCGCACACGTCCAGCAGTTTGCTCCCCAGCTCTGTTTTCCGCTCGCTTCCGCGCCAATTTGAAGGAGACGCGCGAGAGCCGTGGAGACCGCGCAGGCTGGCACCGCGCGCCCCAAAAATGATGTCATTCCGGCAAGTTCTCCTTTGATGCAGCGGACAGACAGCAGACCGTCGCTTCTGGGCTTTGAACTTAAAAAAAAATAGAAAAGGAAAAAAAAAACCAAAGGGTTTCTTAACAATGTTGATGATCTCGGCTTCAAGCTCCAGGCTTCGCACGTCTGTCGGAGGCCAGGAAACGTGAGGAAGTCAAAGTTTGGGCACTTTATGGGACTTATAAATAATGCCAAATATATCTGCGCAGTAGGAGCTTCTCGGGGGAACTTGCATGAAAAATGGTGGAAGGTGGAAACGTTGGTGCAGAAACCAGCTGATTGTTTGGGAGGAGAAAAACATCTTCTTCATGTGTAGAATCACTTTATCATAACTGTGTTTGCAAACGTAAAAATAGTTTTTGGTCCTTTTGCCTCTTGCAGACACTGAGTAAAGCTGCTTCTGTTTGAACTTGACAGTTATTGGTTATTTGGATTTTTTTTCCTCCAGAAATTAATATCAACAGTTTGAATGACTTTAGCAGGTTTAACAGGGAAATATTTACGGATGATTTTTTTTTTTTAGAAATAGTTGCTCACCAGCATATTGAAGTATTATTGTGTTATTGGATTAATATTTTTATTAACATCAGAGCACCTTTAGATTTTGCCTCTGTGGTCAAAAATTGTTGTAGTTTCTTCTGTTTATTTCTCCTAAGCGAAGAAAAATGGACGTCGTATCATTCGGGGATCTAAGCGGGTGGGTCACTGGATCAGCGCCCACAGCACAGAGGGGTCCGGTCGCCCTCTGAGTGACACTGATGATGTTCACCTGCTTGTTTTCCACAGCCCTGTCACTGGCTCCGTGTCCCCGGGAAGCGCCTCACAGATCCTGGCCCGCAAGAAGCGCAGGGGGGTAAGCAGGCCCCCCCCCCGCCCCATCTGCTCCACCTACCCTCACAAGCTCCCATTTGCTAACCATTAGCAGAGCCCCTGCTCCTCTGATTCACACCAGCAGAAGCACGAGACACATTTCAGCAGCTCCAGGCCAGCCAGTCGGCAGCCCAGAGGCTGTTGGTTCGGCTCCCAGGAGAAACCCTGTCTTAGTGTAAACCGCTTCACTAAAATGACAAGGAAACACGAAGGTAATTTCCAGGGTTCCGAACCCATTCATCACCTTGTTGTCCTGTGGGCTAGATCATCGAGAAGAGGCGCAGAGATCGGATCAACCACAGCCTTTCGGAGCTACGGCGTCTGGTCCCCAGCGCGTTCGAGAAGCAGGTGATGCTCCTCCCTCGCCGACCCGGCAGCTTCGAGCGGCCAGCATCCGTGCCGACTTTGTCTAACTTTAAAGTTGCTCTGTTCCCCTTTGGCCGTTGAAGTCAGAGATGTTTGAGGTGAAGCAAATTGCTAAGAAAATGCGATAATTAACCGCGGGGAAGAGGCAGTTGAGCGAAGCAGTGTGTGGTGTAGAAACGTAAACACGCTCTCTCAGTGTCACGCGCCTCCTGTTCTTTCCGAGATGAGATGAACCCCCGTGTTTCCTCCTCTGCAGGGCTCCACCAAGCTAGAGAAGGCGGAGATCCTCCAGATGACTGTGGATCACCTCAAACTGCTCCACGCCATGGGGGGGAAGGGTACGTTCACCCAGACCCTCCTTACCTTTCTGACAGTAGGTGGGTGGGGTGGTAAGATTGGGGTAAATAAGCACAAAGGGTGGAATGAAATAGACAAGGTATGGAGAAGGTATCCCAGGTGCACGACATACCCCAGTTGGCACGTTTTTCTCTCTCCGGCTCTCTCTGTCAGGGTACTTTGATGCGCGATCCCTGGCCGTGGACTACAGGACGCTGGGATTCCGGGAGTGTGTGGGGGAAGTGGTGCGGTATCTCAGCTCCCTGGAGGGCACGGAGTCTCCGGACCCCATCGGTGCCCGGCTGGTCTCCCACCTGAGCCACTGCGCCAGCGAGCTGGACCCCCTGCTGCAAAGCCCTGCCGGTCTTCCATTCGCACCCTGGCCATGGGCTGCCTTCCCCCAGCTCTCCATCCCATCTGCTGCCACCTCTGGTTCCTTCGCCGGGGCCCCCCGGAGGGACCTGCCACCCCACGCAGCCACCCTGCTGGCCGCATACCCCTCACCCGCCTTGTGCGCAGCGCCCATCGGCTGCCTACCGGCCAGCCCACCCGCAGCCATGCTGACCCCGGCGCTAGCCTCTGTGCGAAGGGTGCCCGCCCTCCCCTCCCCCACCCACAGACTGCCGCAGCCATCCCCGGAAGCCTGCAGGACGCCGCCCCTTTTGGTGTCCCCGTCGCCCTCTGCTACCCCCCAGGTGTCATTCAGGCCCTTTGCTCCTCTGGGCTCCAACACTGGGCAGCGTGGCTCAGCAAGCAACTCCAGCAAGGCCCCGCAGCCCTGGGGCACGGAGATCGGGGCATTCTGACGTGGGACAGGGTACGTGCCTGAGGGCGGCAGGACGAGGCACCAGGAGGGCCGTGTGCGTCAAGAAAGACTTCTCTATCCACCACTTCTGGAGGACATGGGTGATGCGCGCCAGACGTCTGCCCTCCAGTTCCACGTTAGAAACGCTGTCTGCCTCTACGCTTCTTCACGTTGGCCTTCGCAAAAACCGGATCCTATGTCCTCCTCCACCTTCTAGAAACAGTCTCCGTCCTCAAGGGTAGATCGCCCCGGCGGCATTAGATGTCCACCTCATTAGCTTCCATGACAGGTAGCGCAGCATGTGATGTCTGCCGAGGACAGGCACCCCTCACCCCTTGAACAAGGCTCACATCCTGAACCGAAGCAATAAAAATTACCCAGCCATTCTCCCCGAGCCGGCAGTTAGAGCTTCGGCGTGGCGGAGGGGCTGGAGATGACGGTGAGGGAGGAAGGTCATCCGGAATGTTCCGCGGTGAAAAGAAGACACCTACGGCTGAGCTGCACGTGCACACATCCTCCCGAAAGCGTAGCGCGGAGCTCGACTTTAGTAAATCTGTCTGTTTGTTTGGCAAGTCGCTTGTTTGGGTGATGCTTTTGTTCCCGTTTATTCTGCTTCAGCTTTCAAGCGCGTTTTATTATGCCAAATGATCCTTTTTCTATCTGAAATTTGCTCAAGGCCTTTATGCTGTGGGATTGTTGGATGCCATTAAAAGAGATTCTTGAGAACACTAAACACAGAGGAGAGGATTTTTTTGAGCGTGTGTTGGGTTTGCGTGTTTGTGGCGGTGTTGTATATGCGTGCGTGCGTGCGTGTGTGTGTGCCAGACGTTTCCAACACTCTCAAAACATCCACAGCAAACATTCCACCGGCAACCATCCTGAATCCACCCCGACGACCCACCTCTTCATCTCAGCAGTTCGGCCGGCGTCGCCGTCGCTGCACGCGGCTGTTGCCATGGCGCCTTGCGGCCCGGAGAGCTAAACACCACGGTCTCCTCATTGCCCGTCACACAGAGCGTGAACACGGCTCAACGCTCACTTTCCAGTCTTCACTGAAGTTCCTTGTCCAAGCTCAAATTCATGTAGGAGCTTAACGCCCTCAGAGGTTTTAGTCACACGATAAAAAGTCGCAAAATTATACCGAGCAAAATCTCATATCTTGTAAACTGTCAACAGCGTGAGGGATCTGCAGCCAAATTATGAGGAAGACATGGGGCTCCCACCAGGGGAAGATGCTCTTCCGCACAGCTGAAACGACCTGCTTTCCCAGGGTTGCTTCACAGGGGATCCCACTTAGCGGAGATACCCCAGTTGGGTAGATCACGATCTTGACATTTGGTTGAGGTTTCCTCCTGAAACCCTTGTGAAAGAACGGAAGACTTGTTTCTAGATTGTGAAGTCAAACTTTTGAATTGAATTTGCATGGAGCAGAGACGGGGCAGGGTGAAGGTGGCCTTTCCCTGAGCCTCCACTCCAAATGCTGGTGGCCAAAGGTGCAGGGTTGTGCCACAGAGCAGCACAGGGCCAACTGTGAAGGGATCCTGGGAAAAGCAGGACACTGGCGCGGCCCGTCATTTCGGTTCTGCGGAAGCGCGTCCTTTCGCGGCTTGGTTAACCCCAGCACATCTCTCCCCGGTGGGAACCCCCAAACAATGGCAGTGAAGCCGGACCCCCAGGCCACAGCCTTTCCGCAAACTGCGTTCCGGCCCTCCCACCATAGCATAAGTAGAGGGCCCAAAGACGGCGCTAGGAGGGACACGGGGCTGATTATATGTTACCCGGCGAGAGGGTGTCTGCTCTGTCTGCAGGCAGCTCCACGGGGCACCAGCTGGGGCCACATGACTGCAGTTCTGTGCAGTTGGGCATTGGATCGCAGCCAAAGTCACCTCGACCGCGGCTGCTTCTCTGCACCCACTGGCTTCACACGTCAGCTCCTTTGAGGACCGGGGGCTCCGTGCGTCTCGCCTGGGAGCTGCAAAAACACGCACACGCCATACATTTATTATACGGCCATTTCAGAGTGAAATGGTCCTAAAGCGAACTTTATCTGGAGAAAGAAAGCAAGGGAAAAATTAGGATCGGAGTCTGGGAGGTACAAACTCGAACTCTCCGTTGTCCCAGGATTTTAGCCGATCAGTCCATCGACTTTTCATCCTCTCCCCTTGTTCTAAAGGTGAAGGTTCACTGAAAGGATATTTCTAGCTCTTTCTGGTGCAAAACTACAAACATCTAGTGGGTCCAGTTTTCAGTCCATAGAAACTCAATGCTGGAGATCGGAAAAGGGACAAAAAGATCTGAGGTAAAGGAGCTGAATAATGCAAGTTAAAGGAACCCAGTGCCCCTCTGTATCCTGCTGTGTCGAAAAGATAAAGACGTCAATAACCACGTATGAAGCGTTCTAATATTTTACGCAATAGCAGACAAATGCTTTCCATTACGTTGAACAAAAAAGAGCCCCTAATAGCAGAGTTACAGCAAAGCTCCGTGAAAAGCGTTTCCAAGTTGGACTTGACTGGTGCTTTTTTTCCACAGTCTTTCATTTGTCTGCGGCCGCGTGGCGTGTCGACGGCTGCGGAAAGAGCCGGAAGACCCGATCACTACTCATTTGATCACGGGAGCTGCCTTCGGCCATTTTGGATGGGGGGGGCGTGCCAGTGAATGATGGGAAACGTTTGCCGAGGCAAACAGGACCAAATCGCAGCAGGTGGTGGTTCACTGCATCCGGTAGAGTCAGAAAATGGGCTAAAACCTTTAGTGCTGCTATGCTAACAGCGGCTAAAGGGGCTTCTTCAGGTCTCTTCAAGGCCCATGGTGAGCATCGACCACATGTACATTGAGCCTAACCTGTTCAGGCCCCTTTAAAGACGAGTCGTGGGTGACCCCATCTCATCCTTCTGTCTACAGGAGGGCTCTAAACAGACAACCTACTGTTTAAAGATGAACATTGCAAGTGTAAGAGATATAACATCATTTCTAAAAAAAAAAAACAACCAAAACCTCTCCGACATACACACACCAAATTCCACATCACTCCACAGGAGTGCAAACACATCGCATCCAAGAGTCCAGCGTCAGCCGACCCCCGGTAAACAGTTTCAAATGCACCTTTGGACCCCGCTGGGACTTGACCTCAAGTAACGTTTCGTAAGCAGTGTGAGGCCTCGCCGTCAAACTTTCCCTCCATGCGACGCAAAGCTGGCACGCTGCGGTACGGCAGCGGCGGGGGAAGCGGAGAGCGGCCGCGTCCGACAGACGTCGGCTGTGTGTGAGAGCGCGAGCCCTCCGCGACTGAAGTGGTCACCCCACAACCCCCAAAGCGAAACAAAAGCACATTCCTGGGATTGGACGGGAGGCCTGTTTGGTGCCAGTCGAAGCCTTGTTTACGAAAGCGGGCCTCACTCCCACTGTTTGTTGTGTGCGTGCGTGTGTGTGTGTGTGTGTGAGAGAGAGAGAGAGAGAATGTGTGTGAGTATGCACACGTGAGTGGCGGGAGTCTTCTCCTCCATCCAGGCATCGTACACTCTTGGCGCAAAGGAAGCAAAAGCCGGCGCGCATCTCGTCCTCGTTGGCCGCCGGAGCCCTGTTTGTTTTTTGAAACACGCGTCTGAAAAGCCGTGTTTAGACAAGCGCGGATCTTGTGTTCTGATTTCATCTTTTGGTCGAAGTCGCGCTGTTTACGCCGCTTCCCACAATAAACGGGCGCCACATTCTGTCGGTTGTCCCAATATGTTTTTTGTGATTTGCCCAGTTCCCGGTTTCCCCGTCATCATCTTTTTAAAATAAAGTACCTTGAGACAGTTGCTTTTTAATTAAGGTGGCACACGTTTAAAATGGCTTCGGAAGTCATCATTTAGTTGTCCTGCATAATTCTAGCGTGGCGATAACCACAGGCCCGTCCTCGCCATGGGAACTTTTGTCTTCCCAGCAGTGTTACAAACAGCGTGTGTGTGTGTGTGTGTAAAAGCTTGAGAGTGTAATTATATGTGTTAAGTGTGTATTAGTGCCAGCATAAAGTGGGGGTAGACGGGTGGCTTCAAGTCAGTTTTTGCATAAAGGACACGCGCGCGCGCGCGCGCGTGTGTGTGTGTGTGTGTGTGTGTGTTAGAGAGACTGTGCATTACCTTACTCAGGCTGTGTGTGTTAAAGGCAGTGCTCCGCAAGGCCTGTATGAGTCTCTGCACGGCTGTGGTAACGTGGCTCAGTCCGTGTGTGTGTGCATGCGTGCGTGCGTGCGCACGCGTGCGCTCGTGTGAGGCCGGAGCGTGCGTAGGCCGCGGGGGCTGGCGTCGCGGGGGCCGAGCAGCGGTCTGCCCGCGGACTCTCGTGCGAGCGGCGTGCGGAATGCTGGCGCAGCCGTCCGTGAGGCTGGCACTTCTCTGGCGACAGAGACGGCCGCGGCACCGCAGCTTCCAGGAAGGGAGACCGCAATCACACAAGAGAGGCTTTCCCACGGGGAGGGGACACGCAGCCCGGCGAGGGAGCAAGACGGCAGGGGGTGGTGTTGGATGACAGAGAAAGATCACACAATCTCTCTCCCTCTCACTCACACACACACACACACACACACACACACACACACACACACAGAAACCAGTCCGCTGCTCCCTATATCCAGGCCAAGACAGAAAGCATCATCCGCACTCGTGACAAACAAGTCAACATCCAGGTCAAAGATCTAGACGGTTGTTTCATCTGTATTTACTGCAAAGATTCAAAATTAACTCATTAATGGAAATTATTATACCAAACTGAAGTTAAAATAAACCGGTCAAGATTGCTTTTCAAATTAAAAGAGGAACCAGAACAAAATCACAAAATAAGACAACAGCAAGAATCGTGAGCACTGTCAACCCGGTTAAAAATGGAAGAATCCCAGCCCAGTAACCCAATATTAACCTTAACCCTCATTCTAACTGTACACATCAAGGAGGCTGAATCACAGTGACAGCAGTTATTATTTAAAATGTTTAAAAAAAACCATTTTTCCTGCAGTTTCCTAACTGGAAAACTAGGCAGTATAACGCAAAACAGTCGGTAATCGCTGGGCAAAACACTGCCCTCTTGTGGAGGAGGGTCACACCTTCTTCTGCATGTCGAAGGCTATTTCAAGTCAAGGCTAAAAAGTCTGGATCACATCAATAATAATTCTCCTCCTTGAAAGATGGATGGGAAATGCAGTCAGCTGGTGGTGAAAACAGCCAAGAAGAGTGAAGAACTGCGGGTAAAAAAGTGATACTGGACTAAGCGAGTGTATTGTGAGAACTGATGCAGTGGCCACACCAGAGACACCTGACAGACCCATCGTCTGCAGCCCAGCGCTTTGGCCTTCAAACACATGTTAAGAAGAACAAATGCACATTTCCGTAAACATTTTACGCCACAAACTCTCAGTAACTGAACAGTGTAAAAGCAGCAGTAAAAAACCATACATCTTATAACACAAGGCAAGTGAGTTATTTCAGTGTGATTCGATGGGCAGTGTCGTGTGTCACACCTGACACAATCTGGGAAATTATACAATCGACTCCAGGGCTGAATGACATCCTGTATTAGTCTATAGGTTCTGCCACAAATTTTTCCTATATTAATACCAGCAATAAACAAAATGCTTAAAAAGTGTGGTGTTCTTCACTTTCTGAACGTTTCAAAGAAAGACAAAAATCTACTACAGCGTTTCCCCCTTTGACTTATTTTGCTGCATGTGGATTTTAAAATAATTTTTAAAACACTCTCACATGTAGGCTGGACTCTTCCCTCCCAGAAAAGATGAAATCATTTAGCTGAAAAATTAACATTCGATCTGAGTCATGATTCAGACTAATTCTGAAACATCTGCACACACGTTTGAAACCTGAACGGTGCTAATTTGCTCCAGTGTTAAATATCTTAACTTTTTTTGCCCTTATAATGTTCTACACATTTTAATTTCTCAATGTATTGTTTCCCTCTTCACATTGCTGTAAGTCTGTGTTGTTCTGTTCTTAATGCATAAAAAATTGGAGTAGGGCTCAGAGAACTCGACCTGCAATTGTTTTGTTCCTGTACCTGACAACTTCACTGAAGTGTCCGAATTGTAAAGTTGCGAGAAAAACTGAAAGCAATGAAAACAGTCTCCTGATGTCAGTCCTCCCATAGCAGGTCCTGCCAAAAAAGAAAATTAAAGTGAGCGAAGCAGCACATTACCTCACCGTAGAGACGGTCGTGGGACATCCAAGACATCAACTTTTTTGACTCAGTCCAGATTACTTTCTCTTGACTCGAATTGGACTTAGTACCTGAAAACCCCAATCATTGTAGAGAAGAAAATGACCCCCAGAAACGGGTATTTAGATAAACACAGGCTCCATGACAAAGTAATCCTATGTTGCCTTTTATTGGAAGTACTAAAATTTCTGTAATGTCATCCTGACAACAGTTTACACAGATGTGAGCTACTCATTCAGAGTAAATCTTGCTGGACACCCGAGCATCTGAAGAATCAAGCACGCATGTTGTTCTGGATCCAGTCAACGAAGCTGGCCACGCGCGTGTACACCCCAGGCTTTTCTGCCACACCACATCCATCTCCCCAGCTGGTGATGCCTGTCAGGTACCACTTGCCGTGAGCCTGGCACACCAGCGGCCCCCCGGAATCTCCCTGGGTACCAGAGGAAGGAGCAAGAGAAACTCTACAATTAACTCAACTCCAAGAGAAAAGAAGGTGTCCACCTTCCTCAGGAGGTCGGAAGGACCAGGTAAAAAGTTGTGTACTATACCTGACACGTGTCAATCCCCCCTGCTTTGTACCCAGCACACAACATGGTGCTGTACACCCGGCTCCCTGGCAGAAATGATGCGCAGGCTTCTGGTTTGATAAGCGGAACCTCTGCTTGCTGGAGAGCATCAGGGAGCACGTCTGTATGGGACACACAGTACAGAATCATACGGGATGCAGAGAGCTTCATAGGGAGACACGGTGAATAAAAGGTGAGTTCAGGCAAAGGGCGACTACCTGAGGTTGTTTTACCCCATCCAGTCACAAAGCAGTTCTTTGGCCAAAACTTTTCCTCCTCCTGTGTGTTTGCAAGGCATACTGGACGCTGAGTGTCTGTAGGTAAGGAAATGATCTGTTGGTCTTTGGTGTAGTAAATAGACGCAAGGAATAACTGACAAAAAGTTGACAGGTCTGAGCACTGATAGCATTATGTTATTGCCGACTTGCTTTCATCCAGAGCGGTAACTGTTGCAGTTCTATACATAAATACATTTTATCTGTGTTTTACCCAAAGATCACTTGCTTTTTGTATACTGCATATGACTGTGGTCCAGCACATGGAAAAACCAGGTCTGAACCACCAGCCTGAATACATTAGTCATCTCCGTATAGAGAAGCAAGTGAAAACCAGTTGGAATGTATATTGAAGTGATGTTACATTTGCTGAAAAGCCTTCCGTTGGTGTTCTGGCTGAAGCATGACTTTCTCCTCGTTCTCAGGCAGTTCGTACCTGTGTATGCAATGGGCGTCTTCAGTTTGAATAGGGCAATGTCGTTTTCGAAAGTGAACTCATTGTAACCTTGGTGCTGGACAATTTTCTCCACTGCATAGGACTCCTTTGCTTCAGATAGTTTTATTATTCCAGTCACTATAATGTAGTTTGATGGGGTGGACCTGCCAATGGACACCCGACAAAAAAATCTTGCTTATTTTCTTTATATAATAATCAGATTGTTTTTATGAAAGAAAGTTGTTGTGTTTCTTTTACAAACAAGTTCAACAGAACACTGGTGGGCAAATATTTAGAGTTTACCAACGTAAGAATTATGCAATCCCAACCGCTGGTTGAGTAAACACCTACTTCTCAAGCTTGGTTTGCCAAACTTCATAGTAAATAATGAAAAAACCAAACGTGTTTAGAAAATATTTTCTGTTGTGGCCAGTTCCTGTTATGTGGACATGCTGGGTTAGCAGCTCAGATACGTTATATGACTGCATGCGACAAACCCTTCTTTGACCAGTCCAAACAGTTACGAGTGTTTCACCTGCAATGCAGAAGCCTGGAAGCTGCCGGTAGGTTTACCCTTTCAAACAGTGAGCAGCGGTGACCACCCAGCGCGGGTGGATGATTGAGGCACCACACAAGTGCATCCCGTCCTCCTTGATGTTCTTCAGCTGTAGGGAGACCTGCCAGGGCCAGGCACCAGCCTCCGCCTCACTGCCGCCCACCACCTTCTCCTTGTGCCTTTGGGACAGGCCGCAATGTCCTGTTTCAACAAATACTTCTGCTCGTCAGTGAATAACATTCCATTTTGACCAACGTACTCTTTTTCTGTTCCTGATTTATTTTTCCAATATTTTTGATTCCGTTTGGAAAATGTAAAATGTCTTTGTGACAATTTTTGAGCTACAAATTGACTTGATAAGTCTGGAGAGCACTGATGCTAACCTGGCAAATTGTCCTCCTCACTGATTTCTTTGCAGTTCCTCAAGTGAAAGCCAGACACCACCCCTTCAAGAGCAACCACTTTTGGGGGAGAAGGAACTGTAATCAGCTGTTTCAGGTAGCACCGCTTCCTATGGAAAGAGACAGGCGTTGGGGACAAGGCTCTGGTAAGGTTCATTTGACGGTATTTGTGGCTGTTCCTCTCCCAGGCAGAGGTGTATTTCTGTGCGTGCTAAGGTGCTTTTGAATAGAGATCAAGCATGGTCAAACCTGTAGTCGGGCAGGTGGAAGGTGTTATAGATGTAGGTGTAGAACTGGCAGTCAGGGTCCTCAGAGCAGGTCTCCTCACACTCAGTGGCACTCTCACACATTACATACCGCCTGTCGTACCCCGGGAAATCAACGTTCTCGTATCTCTCTAGCGTACAGACTGGGAGGGGAAATAAAAAATGAATGGTCCAGTCCATTTTTATGAGGGACTGAAGATGAGATGGTTTTAGAAAAGGCCAGAAAACAGCAGACAGCAATGCACTGAGAAATGATCATAATGGATGGGTCTCACCATTTGAAGGGTCGCAGAAACGGGTTGGGAACCCTGACATTATCTCAGCTTTGGAAATAGATGGTCGCTCTGCTGTATTGTGCTTCAGCCAACATCGCAATTTGTACCTGTATGACACAAACACGAAAGCTCAACCAAAAGTGGTGAGATCATAGGTATAATAGAGCTGTGTCCCACTGTTCAACCAGAGTTCCTATAAATTTACAGATAACTTCTCTGAGTGTTACTGCTAATATTTTTAGTCACCAATGATTAAAAGGTGTTTTAACAAACTCCTGGTTGGTCCAGTTATTGAAATGCAGTGTAACAGACTAAACCTGTGCCCTAATATTGCTAAAGTCTTGTTTATACATTCCTAAGACATTAAGCATGACGTGCAGGTTTGGAAGCAACAGTTTCACTTCTGGCTCCACTATTCATTTCTCTATCCTTCTGCTCATACGTGTTATCGTTGGTGTCGTGTTTGTTGGTGGCGAAGGAGAAGAAGGTGCATCGAGGGTGGTCATTGCAGAGGATACGGCAGTGCTCAGGCGAGGGCGCGTGCATCTGTTCAAAATCGTTTCCAGGAAAGTCTGTGTCTTTCAGAATCTCTGACTTGCACTCTGTCCACAGGAACACAGGAAGTTACATCCACAGTAAGGAAGATCATATGTTCCTTTAACACATCTTGATGGTACTCGAAAAATCTCTTTACATGTTGAAGCTTTTACCCCTGTGTGTACGGCATTATATGTATGTATCCATCTGTGTTGTTCACACTGTTACACAGCCGACTTGTAAGCATGTCTGGATCTCCACTTTACCAGAATTCACACCGTACAGGCTGCAGAGTCTTCTAGAGAAACCTGATACCACGCTCTTTAAGGCCGTCACAGTAGGCGGGGTAGGGAGGGTCCGACTATACTTCAGGTGGCACTTGTTCCTAGGCAGAGACCACCGCTTTAATACACAGCTGCTGGCCTAAATGTATGTATGTAGTCTCATGACTCTGTTCACCACGACCCTTCTTCAACCAGGAATGTACCTGTACTGAGGTGGTTGGAAGTCTTTTGTGGTAAAGGTGAAGAATTGGCAGCCCGGGTCCTTGGTGCAGACCTTCTGGCACTGCTCGTAGGTGTCAGTGAACAGGGTGAGAAAATCGGCCCCAGGAAAGTCCACGCCATGGTACACCTTGGAGAGGCAGACTGACACAACCGGCACACACTTTAGACATTGTTTAGTTGATTTGGTCAAAGCATAATAGCAATGCTGACTGGTTCCTCCCATGTCAACCATTATTTCAACTAAGTATGTGATTGTGGTTCTTCAATTTGCATATGAAGCAAGAGGTTGCATATGTCCGGCTACTGTACTGCAACTCAGTCAGTACAGCCACAGCAAAGCCAAAGTCAACACTGGCTGCTTGTGTGTGTTTTTATAAAGTTTTAACAAGTAGTGGTCCAGCAGTGCAATATAAAAACCCTGGAATTGTCTCTGAGCACAAAGTAGTGACCAGGAACAAGTGAACAAGTTGCAAACTCTTATTAGAACCCTTTCACAAAAGTCATGTGTTCTCTTCTGAATGAGCCAATGAAATGTAGCCAAATAGTTCATTTTTAGTCCACATCCACCTGAAAAAACTCAAAGCACAAAAATAAAAATAGACTATTGAAATAAATTAAAATATTAAAATAATTAAATTATTAATTATTATAAATTATATTATTAAAATAATATTAAAAAGAAAAAGATGGATTTCTTCACAAAATTTCTCAAAGCCTCAGGAGGGTTGTCTACCTCAAATATATTAATTTCGCTTATGGACTATCTGGCAGGGTGGGAAAAACACTACCGAAGAAGTTTTTATTAAATTTGCTTACATGGGGTGTGATCGTTACCACAGTGTCTGAGGGAGAAGCCAGATGTGATCCCTTTCACTGAAACAATCTTAGAAGGTGTCCCCGAAAGCGTGTATTTCAGGTAGCAGAAGAACTTCCTTTGAGAAAAGAAAAAACAATGTGAGTGGTGAACACAAATGTTCTCTGGCTTTCACAAGAAAAAGGACGTGCACATCTTTTTGGACAAGCAAGTAAAGTTGTAGAAGAAACCGTAAGTTATAACAACTTACCTTTCCAAGACTCAAACATCTGTTTTAAGTCAGTATTACTGAATAAACTTGGGTATTTGGCCCTCTAAATTTTATATTATACTACTCTCACAATCATACTGTACAAAAACAGGACTGAGCTCAGGAGTGAGTATTGCATTTTAAACTCTGTTGGCACAGCGAGGTACCTGTTGTCTCCAGTCCAATCAGCTCGGAGGAATGAGAAGAACAGGCATGAGTGGTGCTGCGTACAGGCTGTCTGACAGTGAGCAGCATCTGGAGAGTAAATCTGAAAGCGATCGTCTCCTGGAAAGTCCACATCCACCTTGAGCTCTCGCACACATCCTAGGGAACATAAAGATGGCATATGTGAGAGGAAATTTTGTTTAAGACTCAATGTAATGGATTGACATGGGCATTTTGGGGTTGGGATTTGAGGTGTCGGACGCTGTGGTCATGGGGGTCGTGGGCATTGTGGGTTGTGCTATGGTACTTCAGTGAGAAAGGTGGAGGTGAATGGCTCCCAAGCCCCAGGTGTGCAGCAGGACCCACACCAAAAGGCAAAACAAGAATGTCTTGACAAACAGGACACCCTGACATGAAGTATTTGTGAAGGAGCTTTGAAACCCTGTTTCTCTAGGGGAGGTGGATTAGAGGGAAAGAATGCAAGGATGGGTGTAAACTGGACGGTTAAATAGTAACAATGTTGGAATGTAGTAACAGAGACTTGCAGTAAAATGTACTTGTGCAAACATAAATTAAGGAAGGGTAAAAGTTAACGGGTACAAAGGAAATTAGGGGGTCACACACGTAGATCATTACCCAAGTCATGCAGTAGAATACGGGAACCAACCACATATGGAAACGGTTGGTATGCCTGTAAATTTATAAAATTGTGCCGAATCCTTTATTCGGTGTGATTCTATCCAGGAGACTCACCCATGCGCATGAACTAATAAAGGATCTCCACAGATTCGGCTACTTGTGGTTCGGTTGATCGTTTCTTTCTTCCACACATAACTCATGAATCTCAGAAAAAAACAGGTCTTTGAATATCAGAAATCAATCTGCTCTTCTGCTCTGTTTTGTGCACATCAATGCTTAAACTGTAACTGAAGTTCTAAGCTTCACCATGTCAGAAGTTACACTCACTGCCTAAGTGATTTTGAAACTGGAAACACACCTCTTGAAAACACTCAACTTGCCTTTATCAATGTCTTACAAGTGTAATGCTTGGCATAGAATGGATGCAATTATAGAACAATACATTTTTGCAAAGGATATGGTCATAATAGTGAAATATAATAAAACTTTTACATTTGATTGAAAAAGAATATTATTCCATTATTTAGCAATAAAGAGGACAGACCTTGGCCAAGAGCATCTCGCCAGAGACAGGCCAAACAGAGCAACAACAGACAGGTCTTCATTCTTCAGATGCAAAAACTCCCCTTTACAGCTGAAAAACCAAAGGTGTAGCAAATTGAGAGCCCTTTAAAAAGTAAATTTTTCAATTCTGCAAAATGCAGGCTTCCAGAGTAAAGTGAGGTAGCATCTCATACATACAAAGGCGAAAGTTAAATACAGAAACTCTGAAATCACTGAGGTCCCAGAGACACAGAAGTAAATACAGCAACTGTACAAATATCCAGTTAATTTTTTGCTTGTGCTTCTCAATCCAAACCAACAGACATGGGGCAAGAAACCAGCAAAAGTCCAACTTTGTCAAACTTCAAAGCTTTCCACACAGAGTTTGTCGTGGATGGTCAAGGGTCTTGCAAGTTGAGATTAGGGCGTGCACAAAAAAAAAAGTTTGTTTATTTTATTCAACTATATTGATTTTGTCAACTCAACCTGAAAATCACATACCTTTCTCTGGACGGCCGTTATTTTTGACTTGGGTTTCACAATGTGAAGGTTTATTCTCTTTTTTCTCTGTCCTTTTCTGTTCTGTTGCTCCATGAAGTTATAACCTAGTAGTCTACAGAAAATGAAAAACTATCATAGTAGAGAACAGTAGCATTTTATTTATCTATAATAAGAACAGAATTAAGCTACAGAAAGTCTGATCAGATATTCAAATGAGTTTTTCACCCATGGTTTAGAAAAAATTGATCTTTGAGACCAGAGATCTCTTGCTCCATTCCTTCCAGTTGATAGAAAGGAGGTTAAAAGTATAAGTTCTATCTCTATGAAAGGATGTTACAGCTATTTTTTACTATGTGCAGCCCCAGGGCGGCAAGATGCCCATACAAAACATGATGCAGAAACACATAGCCGGCATCTCCAACCGGATCCATCCACAGATGGGCAGGTCTACCCCAAGGATCGCTCTAAATCTGTAGTTGACAAGTCTGTCTTCAAGAACACACATAAATAGTAATAAAGTGCATGGAACGGTCAATTCCTCATGGAGTCTGCTTATTTTTAAAAATCTGTTTCTTCTCATTTCCTTCTCCAGACATTTAGTGGTTTTTTTGGAACTTGCTCAGATCAGGGCACAAGGAATTTATCATTACAAAACTTACACATCTAGAGTGACATAAATATAAAGCATATAGTGTGGGCTGCTGACTAAACGATGAGATGAAAAACTTGAATGTGTGTTCTTGAAATTTACAGTGAAAACCTGTGTTTTAGTATCTTTTAAATGACCACTATCAGGAAATTAATATAAAGGCTTTCTTCCTGATTTTTAAAGCCCACTGGCACAAAAAAAAAATTTGCTAACAAATTAATAAAATTTAGAAATAAAATAAAGACCCAAAAACTGAACACATTAGTAAAAAGAAAAGCAATAAGTGCCGCATAATTCCCGCCAGGAAGTAACGTAATGCGTACGGATGTCGGATGTCAAATGACGTCAGGTGCCACGGGTGAAAGGTCACAGACAACATGGCTGCTAATAAACGTGTTCTATATGTTGGTGAGTCGAAAATGCAAAAAACTCTTTAAATGAAAACGTTTTCTGTTTGTTGAAGGTGTTTAAACGTTACGATTCGAAGCTCTCTTCCACAATTACTTTTCTATGTTGTATATATAAAACTTTTCGACCATTTTAATTCGCTTATAACGGTTAATTTACCCAGCAACCGGTATCGGGAGCATTTTGATTGATCGCTATGTAAATATTTTTGTAAAGCTATATTATTCTTCTTTGGCGGGCAGGTGGTCTGGCTGAGGAGGTGGATGAGAAGGTGCTACATGCTGCCTTCATCCCCTTTGGGGACATCACGGACATACAGATACCTCTGGACTACGAGACAGGTAAAAAAAGAAATAAATATAAATCAAACAGCAGGAATCAGTGAAAATACAACGACCCTGAGCGAGGTCGGTAGAACTGTGATGCCGTCTTCTCCCTTCCTTATTTCAACTCTTTTCTAATGGATTGTTTACCTTTATTGCTTTATTTCAGAAAAGCATAGAGGATTCGCCTTCATCGAATTTGAACTAGCCGAGGTGAGCTATCAACTGATACCTGTATTTTACTACAGGTTTACTTCACTGACCACATACATATTATGTTTTTACACTATTGCTTCGATAATGTTTCACTGATGACAGTTTAATTCTGTGTTTATCTGTTGCATATATAATAGATGCTAACAGGTTAATTGTACTCCTCCCAACCACGAGCTTCTTTTCTTACCCTTTTTATACTCACAGGATGCTGCTGCCGCCATTGATAACATGGTAAGTGGAACATTTGTTCAAAACCAGTTTGCCTGTTGTTGGGCTATAAAAATACCCACTCTTTTTTCCTGCACTTTTGAGCGCATCCAGTCAGTTAGAAACTGAGTTACACACATGCACCTCTTTTTGGCAGAATGAGTCAGAGCTGTTTGGCAGGACAATCAGGGTGAACATCGCCAAACCTATGAGGATTAAAGAAGGCTCTTCTCGGCCAGGTGAGTCCCTGGCCCTTTTTTTTCTTCTTTTAGAGAAATTTCATCCTGTTCTTTAAACTTGACTGACCATGTATACTTGACTCTGATCTCAACCTCTTCCAAATGCTCCTCCCACCAGTGTGGTCCGATGACGACTGGCTGAAGAAATTCTCAGGGAAGACGACAGAAGAGGCCGAAAGGACTGAGCCAGCAGGGGAAGCAGTCAAAGAAACACAAGAGGTATAGATCTAATGGTGCGACTGCTGCGTATCAATGATTAGGTCTATGATTACGTTAGCTAATGTGCTTTTGGAGCCACACAGCTTTATGGCCAAACTGGATAACATCATCACTGTGCACAGGGCGAACCATCAGCCAAAAAAGGTCGGACAAACCCCCAGGTCTACATGGACATCAAGATCGGCAACAAGCCAGCGGGCCGTCTGCGTTTCCTGCTCCGAGCCGATATTGTTCCCATGACTGTAGGTGAGGTGCCTCCCTGCCACCAGCAGAGGTAGCTGGTTTCATTTGTGACACTTCAGGGGTTAAAAGTCACAGCTGTGTTAAGAGGTGTTCATGTGTGATTCTGTACAGAAAATCACTCTGTTAATCAGTGTGTGTAAAATATGAAATGACGATGATGATGATGATGATATTGAAGACCCAGAAATGACACAGCAACTCTACAGGAAGTGTCCCATCTTCACACTGCATCTCCATCCCTGGATGAATTTTAAATTGCAGATGACTTCCATCACAGAATGCAATACTTATAGTTTGTTACCCACAATGTTTCTTGTCCACAGTGTTCCTTCCCCATGTCTTGTGCTCATATCCCCCAACAGAGAACTTCCGCTGCCTGTGCACCCATGAGAAAGGCTTCGGCTTCAAGGGGAGCAGTTTTCACCGGATCATCCCACAGTTTATGTGTCAGGGCGGCGACTTCACCAACCACAATGGCACCGGCGGCAAGTCCATCTATGGGCGCAAGTTTGATGATGAGAACTTTGTTCTCAAACACACGGGTCCAGGTGAACACTTGGGGAATCCTTCTCTGTCACAGGTCTTCTGATTTTAAACTAGAGGATATTCTGGCACAAAAGTTAATTACTACTAGTACAAGTTTATACTAGTATAACAACTGTGGTTTATCTTGTCTGAAGTGATAGAACAGGACTTGGAGACATTCTGATAACCAAGATGTTTCTGTTTTGTGGTAACTGTGGAGCACCTCTGCTTCACTAATGTGTTGTCTAATCGCCATTTAACCACTGCTCCCCCTGCAGGCCTGTTGTCCATGGCAAATTCTGGCCCCAATAGCAACAGCTCGCAGTTCTTCATCACTTGTGACAAGACAGACTGGTTGGACGGCAAACATGTGGTGTTTGGAGAGCTGATGGAGGGCATGGATGTGCTGCGGGCCATGGAGGTGAGCAGCCAACAGGGGTGACACTTTCATTCTGCCATTAACCGTAAAGTCTGTTGGTAAAACGGGGACCTAGGCTGGAAGTGTTGAACATAGAGGTACCTAACTCTACCCAGCATTATCCCTGATAAGTTTAATCAGTCATCAGATCTCTGGACTGTCAAAAGATGATGCTTAAGGTGATATTTTGGCTTCCTTCACCCAGGCGCAAGGATCCAAAGATGGCAAGACCAAACAGAAGGTGATCGTTTCAGACTGCGGGGAGTATGTGTGAGTGGCAGCTGCAGTGCTGTGATGGATGTCCTTTTGACAGTGCTGCTGAAGGGACCAGTGGCGTCACGCCGGACATTCTTAGCGTCCACTGCGACTTTGTCAAAAATGGTCCTGTTGCCCTGGGAGACTGCTTTAGCACCAGTCCATCAGTCTCATCCAGTAGGGTATTCAGGAATGATAGATAGGTATGTAAATACTTGTGAATACATTTTTTTGTATGCTTACTGGAATTACAATAAACACAGTACAGTACTGTGATAAGTGTTTTTTTTATTTGTCAGCAATTAAAAGCAGATGGAAAAGAGCCTTACATAGTATTCAGGACAAGTCCAGTCTTAGCTACTAAGTTCAAACTGTTATTGGCACAGAACTCGTCAAGTGTTCCATTTACAGTTGAAATTTAAACCACGTTACTTACAGCTTACAGTATCAGCTCCGCTCTCTGCTCCAGCACTCGACAAGCTTTGTTTTGAGGCATCCTGAGACAGGTGAGTGGTTTCCAGGATGGACACAACTGGACACACCTATTAGAAATGTGCTAGAAGTCACCCTGGTGGGGCCTTACAGGAGGCCAACTTTGCAGTTACCACTTTAACTTGGCAAACACTTGGATTCCTCCGAATGACAAACATTAATGGTTTCAGGCAGAACTGAGCTAACCACCTTCTGCTGCTGGAGATTCCAGTCCTAACAGAGATGCAGCTGTTATGCAACTGGAACAAGGATCACGAGACAGTCTGTCATGTCACCCTGTCACCATACACAACATATCGCCCTTGTCTGGCTCTGTTTAGCATTCTTCAAACCTGATTCACAGTTGAGAGGCTATAATTTAATAGCACTGCTCTTAGTCTGCAGCGGGTGACAGGAATTTAGTTTCTCTGCCCTTTTTTACTCTATTCATGTGAGGCTCCCTTGTTCTTTCATTAGCTGCAAGCTGATGTTTTCTGATAAACCCCTGCTTCTCAGAGCAGAAACACCTGGAGAAAGATGTTTAGCATTAATCAAACCTGCCCATGAAACCACGCTTACATCCCTGTCCTCTTGAGATTTTCTCTCCCATTCGTAAGGTCACGATGTCACACAACCAACATTGCGGTCACTTTATGGAAGCTCTGAGATCCATCAGGATGATAAAGTGACTTGGAGGGGAAATGAAGGCTTCAGCTTTGGGGAATCGTTTCCTCGATAAACCGAGATTTTTCAACACATCCCACACCCCTCTATGGGTTTCTCACAAGTCTTTCATAGAATGCAGTAAATAGAGATAAGTATTGCCATTTATAGTAGTATATTACCAAGGATATATAGTGGTTTCCACACCACTAGGGGACGCACAAGGCAGCACTACCTCTGCCTCTGCTCCTGCCTTCTCAAGCCCTCAGGGCTGGAACTTCAAGTGAACGTTTCAGTCTACATCCTGCCTTCCCGATCATCACTCTTCATCGGCCACCTCCCTCTTCGAGTCTTCCTGTTCCTGATTGGCTAGCTGAAGAGGAGGGGTGTTCCCAAGCGATACCATTGGCTCAATAGTCAAAGAACCCGCATCCATCTCCGCGTCCTTTTCACTGGAAACTTCCCCCCGTTTAAGAATGGGGGGGGGGGGGGGGGGGTGGGCGCAGTGGAGCAGGAAAGCAGGATGCGAACCTGGGATCTCTAACCATCANGTTTTTTTGGGGGGGGGGGGGGGGGGGGGGGGGGGGGGGGGTTGCTGCAACGTTTCATTTATTTAAGAATTTTCACTGCTTATGAAGCGAACACAACAATGAGAGGTTTGAGGAAAGACTCGCCTGCTCGGTGAACTCGGGCACCTCAACTTCCTCGCCATTTGACTGACAGCTGGGACTCTGCACCTCGATGCCATGGCTCTCTAGGATGGCTGCCTCTGAGGAGACACGTGAGGCAAGACGTGGACACCGAACGTTTGCTTGGACATGTCAAACAGTGAGTCAAAGCACATAAAATGTAATGCAAGGTAAACCGTTCAACTACATTTTACTGCTGCACCACAGATGGGCCAAAACCCAGACACTGAAGTTGTACAGGTAAAAGAGGTGACTTTCAAAAACATGGTAATACATGATAGGACATTTCCGAATACGTCCAGAGGCGACTGCAGTACCTATGTTGGCCCGTCTCTTCATCTCCTTCCTTCGATTGGCAAACCAGTTGTACACCTTCAGCGCCGTGACCCGTTCAAATTCTGACAGCTTGCATCCTGCCACACATCATCACCATCACTTTAGCAGCTTAGCGGAAGCTTAAATTTGGCATAATTTACAACCCTATGTTCATTAGCTCCTCCTTCTGGGACTGGGACTTATATTCTTAGCAAGGGATTTGCTGGTATCGGCTGACTTGTTTTATACAAAGTGTACAGCTTTCCTGCCCTACCCAGGCTGACCTGGCTTCAGGATGGCAAGGTTGCAGGCGTTGGCAATCTCCTCCCGCTTGGCTTCATCTGGGTACTGGTTCTCTACAAAGAAACTGATACACAAAAAAGGCAGCGTGTCGCCGCAGTTACATAACCTGTTCCTAACTAGCTAATCAATTAGTAACGTGGGCATCATGAAACGCTTCACTTTGCAGAGCCATGCGAACCAGATAGGTAGATGTTCCTTCATGATGACACTTCATGATGCAGCAACCATTCAGATTTAAAAAATTAGAAAAACATGCAACAGGTGCCATTGGTAATAAAAACTCTTTTTTTTTTTTACCAGCAGCAATCCCACATCATTTGTCTCACCTCTCCATGATGGCCTGGCATTCCTTCCTCCACGTGAAACGGCTCCCTCTTCGCAATCTCATGGGTCCAGCGGTGGCCCCTCCTCCAGCAGGGGTGGCCCCGACCCGCCAGTCAGGCTCCTCTTTCACCAGGGAACGTAATGACACAGCGGCACCTGAAGGGGGTGACAGGGGGGCTTGATTCCAAAAAGGGTGTATAGTACACCTGACGGTGTGACATGTGACCATCAGCCATTTGGTGTCACCTGGCTGGGCAGAGTGTGATGAGCACCATGGGAGGAGGTGGCTGAGCAATTCCCTCTGGCGACTCCAGGGGTTCTCCGCTCGGACCCGGGGCACCTGGCTCTCGTTCCACCGGTGCCCTCCTTGAGCCCCTTTGGGTGATGGAACAGCTCCTTCATCACATTCATCCCATCCAAGGTAACATACAAACCCAGGTCTGTGATCTAACACAATATGTCTGAGGATCTGTGAGGAAAAAAAGAAAGCTACTAGGCAATTCCCCTCCTCCCTGCTGGGGGCATCACAGAGCACCTACCTGGGCTGTTGCGCTCAAGCAGGTACCAACGGTAGAAAGATCTACGCTTGGAGTCACTCATCTCCAGGCCCTGCTGCAGCAACCACTGTGAGATGTAGCTCTGGCTGATACCTGTCAGACACACAACATTAAGTAAGTCACAGGAAGTGACCTCAGTCATAGAAATTTTATCCAAACAGTTTCAGTCACAAGAAGTATCAGTAACAGGAAGTGATACAGGAAGTATCAGTCACACAGGTTTCCTTCCCAGGAAAAGACACAAGAAACATCACAGAAGGCATCGTGCTGTGGATGGGGATAAATGGATAGTTTTGCTCCCTTTATAAAAGCTCGCTTTTCTTCAAGAGCTGCAGCATCTAATTTCCTGGTATGGACAGAAGGTGGGACATTAACAGGCACAGATCCCACAGGAAGAGGGTTCCGATTCCCAACTGGCCGTCGTACCTGTCACCTGTCCTACGACGGCCTGTGAGATCCTCCTGTTGTTGAGGAAGGCCTTGATCTCCTCCTTCACCAGACTGCTGTCCCTCCTGAGAAGAAGAAGGATCGCCAAGAGAACCATGAACATGAATCGCCAATCAGGACTCTCCCTTCTGCACGAGCATCATGGTAGTTACACAAGCATCAGCGTGCTAGATAGAATGCTAACCACCACTGTACTGCATTACAGGGATTACATGGTTCATCAGACAGAAGAAAGACACTCTGTAGAAAGTTCATATCATCAAGTACACTGGCTCCTCATCTTATGAGCACAAAACGGCTAGAAATCAGTTTGCAAACGTTTCTAACTTTTTTCAAGTCATAATTCTCAGGTTAGGTCAGAAATCTCATATATAATAATGCTATAATATAATACTACCTGTTGACTGTTTTACTATTTTACTAACCTTCATCTACTTAAAAATTAAAGCCAATTATAAGCAACAGAAAATAGAAAGTCATCTCCACAAACTCTTATTCAATATCGATTGTTGACTGATTCATCCCATAAAAATGTGCAAAGTTGCTCAATTTTACTTTTGCTCACCAACATTCAGGAAAACCAGACACGCTATAAACACTGCGGAAATGAGGGAAATTAAAGCAGCCCCACATTCTGTTCCATTTGGGCGCTGTTTTCTGCCACCTATTGGCTTGGAGGGTAACCACAGGTTACATTCATTTCACTCCAGACAGACATTTTACACAATATGTAAGTACAGAACATGCAATCAAAAATATAAAAAGCAGAAAAATTCATAGCTTAATGCCTCATAATATGAGGAGCCTGTGTCTTTAAGTTTCAAAACTTTACAATAGTCTGCATCCCTCATGACTTTGCTCCAAAGTAGGCCAGCGACTGTAGAACTCAGACGGGCCTTTAATCGAAGGACACAGTTCAGCAGTCTAAAATTATACAGCACAGTCATGGAGGAGAAATGACCTCACGGCAGCAACACAGCAAGACCCCCTGTGTTCTGAGTGGTCCCAGAAACTGGCGGGTCTATATTTGGCAAATTGAGACTTATTTTATATTAACCTAATTTAACCTAATTTAATCCAAGGGCCAAAAAACACCTAATTTGTTTCCATGGAGGAAAGATTGCTTCGGAGGTTATGGTAATGCGTCCCACCCGATCAAAGCCACTACAGCGTCATCATGGATCTGAACTCATGTCCTTCAGATGCAGAGCTCTAATCACTAGGAGAGTTAGATGTCCCATTGGGACACACAAGAGTTCATACCTCATGTACTCCTCCACTTTCTCCTCCAAGTCCCAGTCCTCCTCGGCTCCATCGTAGCCAAATGACCTCTGACCCCCAGTGACGGGGTACACGGGGGGCGGGGAAGCCTCGTAGCTGTTGCTGGGCGACAGGGAGGCATCAAGATTCAGGGTCTGAGTGGTGGCTGAAGTAAGCGAGGAGGAGGATGATGACGATGAAGAGGGGGCCACAGGTGGCAGGGTGGAGCCTGGGGGTGCCTGGCTGTCACAGCAGGGCTGCTGCCGGGGTTCTGTGTCGAGCCTCTCCAGCGACTCGAGGGCCTGGATGATCTGGGGCTTGGACATCCCCGAGAGGCGCAGGCGCTGCAGCAGGTCGATCTGCTCGATGGTGTAGCGGGGCTCCACTTCGCAGCACGCCATGCCGGAGTCTGTGAGAGAAACCGGAAGAACAAAGAGGAAACACAGAGGAAGCATAAAGGGAAAGAACAAAGAGGAAACTTTAACAAGAAAAAAAACAGCAACAAGCAGGATGTACAATCAGAAGAACAGGAAATACAAACAGGAAGAACAATAAGGGAGGAAAAACAGGAAGAAAACAACTGAAAGAGGAACAAACAGAAAGAACAAGCAGGAAGCATAGAAAGGAAAAGCAACAACAACAAACAGGAACCACACACAGGCAGATCAGACAGAAACAACATGAGGAAAAATAAACATGACTGATGAAACTTCAGAGCTTCTTCCTCGGGAAAATCACTTCTTCGTGCAGAAGGTCTAGGCCACAAGGTCATGCACCCTACACATGTTCAACATCGCCACGGTTCTGCACGCGTTCGTTCTTTCTCCAGCTGCAACCGTAACGCTGCTGCTCTGCACGCGCCGCATTGTCGCAGCACGTGCGCACAGCCTCGAGGTCAGCGGCGGCACCTGAGGGCGGAGGGGACGGTCGGCCCGCGAGGAGCGGCTCGGCGCGCGGCGCCACAGCCGGGAGGCACCACTGTCGCATGGCTCACTGGTCCCGGGCAGCTGCAGGGGCGAGAAGAGCGCGCGCTTCTGAGGGACACTCGCCGGCACGTGCAATGTCACACACCCGCACGCTCACTCCTCATTGTTGTCACACTGGAGAAACACGCACCACGGTTGCAACGTCCCCGACGCACGAGCCCTGCCGTCCTGGCACGAGCTGAAGATGCGCACACTGCGGGGGGTGAGTGGGGGAGTTGAAGCGACAGGGACAGTCACTCTGTCACTCACTCTGTCGTCCCGCACGCGTCCTGCCCTCTTACCTCCCGCGTGGCGCGCGACGCACGGCCCAGGGGACGCGCGAGAGCGCGCGGGACACCGACGAGGTCTGCACGCGCACGGCACGGTGCGGTCGCGCTGCAGCCGCGCGCCGCGGTCACGCCGTCCCGGGATGCTGCAGTGACCTCTCACCCCGTCCCGTGCGGGCGCGCGCAGGAAGTGATGGATACGGGGCGCGGAGGGAAAATCAAACCGGCTTCAAAGACACAAAAGTTGTCCGTTTGTTTTATTTTTATCGTCCGTGAGCGAAACGTGCAGCCCCGCCCACCCCTGTCGCACGTGATCGTTCTCACGCGCTCGGGGGCGTGGCGTTGTTCCCGCCATCCCGTCATATTTCGTTCTGTATTTGTCACATTGCTCATCTGAACGCATTAATTTCGCGACAAAAGTACAATAGGTTCTACTGTCAGTAACGTCATAGGATAAGAACTGTGTTATTAATACAGTTATGACAATATTAAACTTCTTGTTCTGAGTCAATTCGTACGTTCAGTGAAGGTCTCAGACCTGCGTCTCACTTCATCCCTCTGCTTTATTCGGTAAACCTGTTCACTAAGATCCTCCTTTCACTCTAGAACTGCAGGGGTCCAGCCACGCGGTGCTGGACTTGTTTCCACAGGGTTCTTTGTCCGCGGTAGTTGGTCAGCTTTGGCGTTTCTGCACATTTTTTTTGTTAACATCACGTTCCGGCTCATCCCAAACATCCTCTATTGGCCTGAGAGCTGGGGCAGTACAGGTTACTGTAGTAAAGTAAGGTAAAGTACTGTCATGTTTGTGAAACTGGTGTGTAAAAGTCCCACAGGGTTCGGCTGTTTCTGAAACTGTGGAACCAGAGCGACCGGCACCGACGGTCAAGCCGTATTCACAGCCACTGGGACCACATCTGGTCCACCCTAACGGTCATTCACACAGTAACTGGACCTCCAGACCTGGTCCGTGTGCCTCATACGCTGAGCCACAAACCACGTACGGAAATGGCCGTGTGTACCTAATAAAATGGCCCACGCAGCCATTAGTGTGACCAGTGGAACCAAGTAAGCTGCAAACATCTGTTTCTAAAGCTCTTTGTCTGTTGGCGTGCTTTTGTTTGTTCCTGGATGCCACTTTGGAGAAAAGTGTCTGATAAATGAATAAACGTCAACGTTTATTCATCAGTTCGTCTCTCCACTCTCAGCAATGACTTGTCCAGTGGTGTGTGGTGTGGTGGTCTACAGCCTCTCCATGCACCATGAACTCATGATGACCAAGCAACACCTGATGGAACAGATCGTGTTCTGTGTGTCTGCGTGTGAGTTTGTGAGTGTAGATCTACCTGTCCTCCTCAGAAATGTTTCCTGCGGGGTGACGAAGTCAACCACACCTTAGTCAAAGATTTTTAATCATGATTTATCTTAGTTTGGAACTGGTGGGTGTTCCCAGCTGCGCCTCCATTTTCGTCACAGCTGGTGTGTGTGTGTGTGTGTGTGTGTGTGTGTGTGTGTGTGTTGTGACCAATGAGGTGACAGAGTGGGCCGTTTTCTTTTATTTGACCCAGGTGCCACCGGCTGTGCCTCCAGTAGTGCTCCGGCACCGAGGCCGGCTTCCCACGGTCACCATGAACTGGGTGTTCCTGCAGAGCCTCCTGAGCGGAGTCAACAGGTTCTCGACGGCGTTCGGCCGCATCTGGCTGTCGGTCGTGTTTGTCTTCCGGGTGCTGGTGCTGCTTGTGGCGGCCGAGAAGGTGTGGGGTGACGAGCAGAGCAACTTCAGCTGCAACACGGCGCAGCCGGGCTGCCACAACGTCTGCTACGACCACTTCTTCCCCGTGGCGCACGTGCGCCTGTGGGCCCTGCAGCTCATCTTCGTGACGTGTCCCTCTCTGCTGGTGGTGCTGCACGTAGCGTATCGCGAAGAGCGCGAGCGCAAACACACGCTCAAGTACGGCGAGGGCTGCACCCACCTGTACGCCAACACGGGGAAGAAGCGCGGCGGCCTCTGGTGGACCTACCTGCTGAGCCTGCTCTTCAAGATGGCCGTGGATGCCGTGTTCATCTTCCTCGTGTGGTATATCTACGAGGCCAACGACTTCCCGCTTCTGGTCAAGTGCAGCGAGGATCCGTGTCCCAACGAGGTGGACTGCTTCATCGCCAGGCCCACGGAGAAGCGCATCTTCACCGTGTTCATGGTGGCCACCAGCGCTGTGTGCATCCTGCTCACGCTGTGCGAGACCATCTACCTGGTGGGCAAGCGCTGCTACGAGTGCGTGTCCCACCGTAGGCACGGTTACCCCCTGGTCATGTCCTCCACAGTTCTGTCTGAGAAGGAGAACCCGTCCTACAGCGAGTCCCAGACCCTCAAGGTGTCCAACCACTACGAGATGCCTGCATGGAAGTAACCATCTGCTCCTCCGAAGTCTCTCCAGATCTTACACCCCGCAAACCCAAATGGACCAGATCCCTTCAACAGCCTCTTTGGAAAATTAAATTTGTCTTTGAGGGAAATGTTTGTTTACGGAAGTGCAGGAAAACACATTTTCACATGTAATTTCCGCCCAGTTTCCATGTAACAGTGCCGTTTGTGTCAGCGGCCATGTTTGTTTGTGTCGTGTTTGTGCTCAGGGTGCCAGTAAACACAGATGGGTAAGTGTGTGAATGTTCACACCGCACACACACCTCACACGTGAAAAACCAGTTTCCTCCTATTGTTCATAAGAGCAAAAAGTCAAAAATGGGTTTTTATCATCGGATAAACGGCATAAACACCTGGTTAGAATTCCTTCTCTGCACCATCATACGCTGACAACTGGTATAATTTATAATACAGCTTATTGACACTGAGTTATTGCAGTTTTATGTCGATGTGATTTGATTTTGGGTTCTGTGTAAAAATAATTTTTTTTTTTACTCTTATGGGTGTGTGCTGTTCCTGTAACCCCTGCTGAGGGGCTGTGCGTTTCATGAGCATGTTTTCTCATCTTTTTTTGATTTTACTTAATTTTTATATTGTAAGAGCTTAACCCGGAAAATTAAAAAAAGATGTTCCTTAATTCCAATTTTTTTCCTGTTGGTACTTGTGTGTTCCTGTCCACCCTCACGTTCTCGTGAAAAACCGCATCAGTACCTCTCAAATCCAAAGTGTGCAATAAAAAATGTTCTTCTGTGGACCGTTTTTTCTTTAATGGAGTAATGAATGAATAATGACACTCATTGATGAATAATAACACCTGATGTGGAGAAAAGCGGGAAAAAGCTCCGTTAAGCGGAACAAATGCGGACCGGTGGTCTCGTCGGGTGCAGCTACACGTCTCCATCCACGTCACCCAATCGAAAATGTTCGATTTAACTTCACCGCTTAACATCCCAAGGAACGTTTTTAATGCCAGTCTGGGACGGAGCCGTGTTCTTCGGTTTTGTTGTCCTGGTAAGAGTCACATGCCATTGATTTAAAAAAAAAAAAAAATTAGCATAACTCCATAATACCTTCATGTGAGGCCTTTTTTATGCAAATAAAATATTGATTTTTTAGTGCATGTTGACAAAATGGAACCGTTCCAGTTTTACTCAGTAGGGTCACAGGTGTTAAATATTTGTCCCCTGCAGGGTTGACAGGCCTGATGGGTCCCCACACAGTGTGTTTAACCCCACTGAATACCGTCTGCAAACAGCTGAACACACACAACGCAACACAACACAACGCAACACAAACACACACCAGCCACAGCCTCCACTATTGACCAAATGACACGGCGGTTATCTTGGGTGGCGCTCGGGTGACGGCTTCCCGTCCCTTTAAACGGTGCTTTAATGGCCCAGTCACCGCGTCCCGGCAGGCGGTCGGCTGAGGGAGTTGCCCGGTACGCGTGGCGCCGGTGACTGCCAGGCGCGACTGGCTTTATCTCGGACCCGGGGACCGAGAGGAACTACGGCTGCAGCAAACAAAGGACGGGAACTGGGAGGGTTCGACAAACCGGCACACTCGATGCCGCACCTTGGGCGCACCTGGTTCTGGCTCAGCTCTGAGTGACAGGAAGCCCAGTCACAGGTGACAAACGGTCTGGGCCGTACCTGGGGAAAGCGTGGAGGACATGAGAACACGCAGAAGCCGCCATCACCCATCAGTCACCCTCCTTTGGGCCTCACCGTTTACCCACCTGCGTGGTATTTTACTCTGGTAAAATTAAGATCAGTTTGGTTAATCTGGTCGGCGACGGCTGGCGTCCCAACCAGGGTGTCTGCTGCACGTTTCCGGAAGTCTGGGCCATGGACATCGGGACCAGTGTTTATGGAGAACGACAGAATCTACAGACGAACAAACTTATTAATTAAAGCTAATCGTGTGGCTTTTCTGTGAAACAGCGATGATGTAACAGTTCAGTTTTATTCAGCAGCACAGGCACAGGTGTGACTGTGGTTGAGGAACCGAATTGGTGGGCTGAAGGTCATCAGGTGGTTTGGACAGGGTGGCTGCTGTCATGGCTTAACCCAGGTAGGGTGATGAGCTGCCGGCCGCTTTGAGAAGAATCATCTCAACTCGTGGGCCGTGTGGTAGAGACGAGGGTAGATATACAGGGAAAGTTTGTGAAGCCTGAGATGGAAAGAAGACGTCTGGGTTCGCAGACCACCGTCGCGGCTGGTGCTTACATTTGCGTGACACCCCCCCCCCCCCCCCCCCCCCCCCCCCCCCCCCCCCCCCCCCCCCCNACCCCCCCCCCCCCCCAGTCCACACCCTGCTGTCACACACTGGTTCCGCCACCCAAAACACAAACACACTTCCCACGCCCACCGATACCAGCACCCTTGCCTAGGTGTGTGTGTGTAACAAATGGCTGGTTTAAATCCCACTGCGTCCATTCCTGGAAGTGTGTGTTCCACAGGCCACGCCCCCTCATTCAGGCCAGAGGTGTGAAGGATCTCCGGGATCTGACAGGTAACAGGGAAAGCATGAGTGCTCTGTGCTGCACACGGCGCTGGACCGACTAGCAGACCACAGCATCGGTCAGCAGGACCGAGAGAGAGAGCGAGAGAGAGAGAGAGAGGGACACAGACGGGTACCATCGAGATCTTTAGGTGAGTATGCAAATTTGTCGTGAATCACTTAGGGACTTTTCAATACGTTGTGTGTTTTTTTTTAATCCGGATGGAACCCTGCGTGATCAAGACATTAAAGTCACAATAAATCACTGCAGCTGCAGAAAGGTGCTGAAAAAAACTAATCATATATCTCATTAAAATTAAAACTTTTTTTATTCCAAGTTGTGATTTTTTTGTTTTACAAAGAACGATGTTTAAACTTGTTCAGCCCTCTATCTGTGCAAGAATCCATGGCTAATGTGTTACATTACGCTCTCCTCTGTAAGCACTGATGGAAGGAGGGATGTCCATCAAATAATATAAAAATTTTACATTAATGAAACAATCATTATGACTGTACCGCACGCTGCTCTGGACAAACCGATTAAGACAATTAGCAAAACGACTAATAATTCATAATAATAGTCATGTAATAATAGCTCTGGTATTCATTTTAGCCTGAACTCCAGATAAAGCAGCTTAAATGGTTCACAGAAGAGATGTCCATTAAATAGAGAATTTATAGTTTCGGCGGCGAGAAGAGGGTTAAGTGCAGACACTTCTCGCTTCCAGACAAAGGCCCGCACACCCAAACCCAAACACACGGCCGTGTCCGGCGGCACCGGCTCCGCGTCGTTCTGCTGCTTGCGTCATTCTTACTAACACAAGTCCTTCACTTCTTCTCCGAATTTATGGTCTGTAGACCTCACTTCACTGAAATGGTATCACTAGGGTGTGTGTGTGTGTGTGTGTGTGTGTGTGTGTGTGTGTGTGTGTGTGAACACCTGAATCTGGAATCTGAACTCATTGCTCTTTATTATAGAGTCACCACAGTTGTACACAAGGTGAGTAAACGGGGTAAAATTGAATGTAATTGCCGCTCTGTGTTCAGATGCCCACTGTGGGGGGTCTCACGCAGCCGTAATGGGACGACAGAGAAAAGCGGCAAACGGACTTGCGACTAACCTGTCAGGTTCTTGCATCTCAGGAGCAGTTGACCTCCTGCTGGCGCCATGGACTGGAAGAGCTTCCGCGACCTCCTCAGCGGGGTCAACAAGTACTCGACAGGGTTCGGCCGCGTCTGGCTCGCGGTGGTCTTCGTCTTCCGGGTGATGGTGTTCGTGGTGGCGGCGGAGCGGGTGTGGTCCGACGACCAGAAGGACTTTGACTGCAACACGCGACAGCCAGGCTGCGCCAACGCCTGCTACGACTATTACTTCCCCATCTCGCACATCCGCCTGTGGGCGCTGCAGCTCATCTTTGTCACCTGCCCGTCCTTCATGGTGGTGATGCACGTTGCATACCGCGAGGAGCGCGAGCGCAAGTACCACGCCAAGCACAGCGACGGCACCAAGCTCTATGACAACACGGGCCAGAAGCACGGCGGCCTCTGGTGGACCTATCTGATGAGCCTCTTCTTCAAGACGGCCATGGAGATCGGTTTCCTCTACCTGCTGCACCTCATCTACGAGAACTTCTACCTGCCGCGCCTGGTCGTGTGCAACACGGCTCCCTGCCCCCCGCAGGTCCACTGCTACATTGGCCACCCCACGGAGAAGACCGTCTTCACCTACTTCATGGTGGGCGCCTCGGCCTTGTGTATCATCATCAACGTGTGCGAGATATTCTACCTGATCTCCATGCGCCTCCTGCGACTGGCCCACAGGGGCAGCCGGAGTGTCTCCAGCACCCGCTGCAGGAATGAGGACTGCAAGGCCTGCAACCTCTCCGAGACCAACCTGGACGAGAAGCCCATCTCCCAAGATGACAAGAAGAGAAGCTCCGCCCCCAACCTGTCCCTCATCTCCTAGAACTATTCCTTCCCTCCAGATGGGCCCCCTGTTTCCCATCACCATCGCTGCCGAGCTGTAGACATTCACTGACATCACAGGGACCGGTGAAATCTGACGGACGTCAAAAGTATATATTTGTCCATTGTACGTCACCTTGCTCGCTTCGGCTCCGAGGTTCTACAATGAAAACTGTGAACTGTGTTTTTGTCCTTTCCAATAAAGTTCATCTCACACCGCTGTTACGTAGATGTTTGTGTCAATTCGTAATAAGTGACTCACTGATTCACCCACTCATACAGCTGGGGAATTTCTACACCATCAGGTGAGGGTAAGAGCCTCGATCGGCAGGAAGCGGGATTCAAACCCGGCTCCTTAGGGTCTAAAGGCAGCAGCTCTAAAGACGGCACCCCCTGCACGGTTACCCACTTATTCTTCTCTTCGAACTCAGGAAAATCCACTTTGGGATCATAGTGGGGCTTGATGACAGTGTGTGAATAAATTACCCGTCGAAAAGTGAAACACCACCAATGGTTTTTTTTTAACCCGAAGGACAGAGTGGCGTAAGTGAGGGACGGTAAATAAGATTGTGGTGTTTACTTTGGATCTGAGGCTGATGTTTCTGAGCAGGGAGGTCAGACACAGAGGCTGTTGCCCTCAGACAGCGCGGGTTTAGACCTAACCCCATAGCGGTTTGGAAAGGGGGGGGCAGCACGTGTTCCGTCCCTTACGATCTGGCGCAAGTGCAGAGACCTCGAAATGCTGCCTTCGCGTTTGTCCCCCGCATGGATTCCCAGACCGGAGAAGCTCTGAGTGGCTTCAGTGCAGAGCGCCAGGATTGGACATCACCCCCGACCGCCAACAAAGTCCAGAGCACAGCGGTTCAGAACACAAAACTACTGCGGGACCCAGGACAGGAGAGACGGCCGGGACAACGGGGCATAAGCAGGATCTTCTACCCCCCCAGGAACTGACTGCGTAATGGATGTGGATTAAAAACGCAACGCCGGGTCAAAATGGGCCGTCCAGGTGAGCGTCTCCCCCCCAGTAACACGAAACAAAGCAAAGAAAGACGTGAAGACAAAAGGAAAGAAATTTACACCCGCTGCGCGTTTCCACATGACAGGAACGTTCAACAGGTAAAAAATCCTGGATGGCTGGTGAGCTGTTTGCAGACTGCGAACCCGTGACCTTCAGGTTCAACTACTAATAGCTGATAAGCTAAAGCTCTGCTGTTATCATTTGAATATATTATTAGTGACCAGTGTTTCCAAACACTAATGATCACCCAGGCCCAACATGTCTGTGACACGGTTCGAGACCTGGTGCGGCATGTAATGGGTCTCGGCCTGTTGTGCGCGGCATTGACCACAGCCTAGCTGGAGCCGCCGGATGCTCTGCGCTCGGGTTTGTCTTCAGCCCCCGAATTTGGGTTCAAAAAAATCCCACATCTGCAGAAATAAAAAAGAAAACAGTGCTCTGTGGTTGCTAGGGCCTTTGCACCACATGGTCTTAGGCTCAAACCTCAAGTGACTCCATCTATGGGTAAGTTCATTTAAACCTTCCTTTTTTTTTAACTTAATTCTTGTTTTATTCAGAGATTTTTGCAGGTTAGAATTAAGGGTTAAATGGTGCAACTGGAGCATTTATTGTGACAAGTAAAGGGCGATTCAAATGGGAACCGAACCCTGTCTTACAAAGTAACTAAGCATGAGCATGTGGTCTAAACCAGATCAGTACATCACATGTTCGAACGACAGTAGCTGATAAAGCTACATCTACAAAAGTGTTCCACTCTTTTTGAATCCCCCCCCCCCGTAAATGAGACCACCGAGGAGTGCAGGTTCAGGAAGCAAAGATGTCACCACATGGCCACAAGGTGGCTCTCCTGAGTCGCGCTGCCGGTCACGAATTGGACCCCCGACGGTGACCGGCCCCTCCTACCCCCAGGTGCGACAGACAGCGAGGCCCTGATGAAGGCGGGGCTCATCTTGGTGCTCCTCGGTCACGGCATCCTCCTGCTGGGGGCGCTGGTGCACGGCATCGTGCTCCGCCAGGTCGGGCTGAGCGAGCAGGCTCCCGCCGTGGAGTCGACCGCGGCCAACATCGCCGCCCTGCTGGCTGGCCTCGTGGTGCGTGTAATTGTACAGGTTTCCCCATTTGACTTATTTACATAAGTCATTTACATTCCCTTCCATGGAACGGACTCATTTCCCATAATGCCTCGCTCTCTTAAAGAAATACGCTTATATTAAGTCTCAGTTTCATGAGACTTGACCCTCGGGAATGATTTCCTCACTACGCTCATAAGTAAGGTGACACCTGTATCTGCTGGGGGTGTTGCTCACCTGTAACCTTTGTTCCCTTGCAGGGCACCATCATCGGAATATCGATCATCATCTTGGCGAAAAACAGGGACAGCCGGACTCTGGTGTGTGTGTGGGGGGGGGGGGGGTTTACCTGACTCATGGGGTGCTGGAACCAAAATTGTGAAATTATGCAGGATTTTCATTTGGACTTGGACTTTGGATGTGGGGGTAAAAGGGAGGCGGGTTTAGTTTGTGTCTGTTTATTCTGTAGCTGCAGTTCATGCCTTTAATGTTGCCCCCCCCCCAGTGGCCCCAGCACCTTCCCTCATCCATTAGCATTCCTCTTTCCCAGCTCTGCCTCAGTGCCCCCTTGTGGTCATTGCCACACAGCACAGCTGTCTTCTGGTGTGTGTGTAACGTTCTCCCCATGCCAGATGTGGCTCCTGCTGGCGGGCAGCGTGCCGGGGGCCCTCCTGGCCGCAGGCTCGGCTCTCTGCCTCACCGTGACCTTAGTGAAGGTGGTCGTGGGCGGTCGCCGCAGCCTGCTGCTCCAGTGTCAGCTCCCCGACATGGCCAACTACTCCGATGTCCACAATGACTACCCCTTCAGCTCAAACCACATCTATGTGAGTGTGTGTGTGTGTGTGTGTGTGTGTGTGTGTGTGTGTGTGTGTGTGTGAGACACCTACGTTGACTGGCACACAGCAGGTCAGAGTCCTCCCTCCTGGTGTGAAAACCACCTTCTACTGCAGAAATGCTGACAGAAGATATAAATGGGCTCTATTTTGTGTTAGTGGATCCAAGGAATAACCTTAGGAAAGGGCGCCCTCTACTGGTTCATCCACACTGTGTCCAAACCTTCCATTACCTTCTCAGAGTAAACCCTCCTCCAATGTAGTGCAGAAGTTTAATGTTACGATGATGAGACCCTAAAATGACACTTTAAGTAGAATTGTAGCATTTTAGTGTTGATGGGATTTGCAAAAGCTTCCATCTGTTTCAGGGTGGGGGTGTTCCACAGTCCCACACACAAGACTTGTCCAGCCTGAGGTTCTTCTGCCACTGTTGTCCTGTAGGGTACAACTCTGGCCCTCTGGGTCCCCCTCCTGGTGCTGTGTGTGGTGGAATCAGTGTATTTCGTGAGGTGCTGTCTGGCCTCCATCTCCCTCCTGCACCTCCCATGTCCATCCTGGGTCTGGAGAAGAACTTTCATCAAAAAGCAAGTGCGTCACTCCACCCTTATTTTGCCTCAATGCTTGTCAGACATCTTTTCACAATTGTGTTTCCATCAAAATTTCTTATTAATTAAAAATTGTGAGGTTTTGCCCAAACAATACAGGATGTAGGCCTTAAAGCTACCACCTGGTTAACAAATCATTACTGTGGCTCCAAGAAAGATGGTTCAGGTGACATTGACAAGTCCAGAGGAAGTGACGTCGGATTCCAGCACGGAGCCTCGGAAACTAGAGGAGGAGCTTCAGAAACACCGGGTGGAGCCTCGGAAACTGAAGGAGGAGCTTCAGAAACACCGGGTGGAACTAAGGAAACAGGGGGAAGACCCTCAGCGGCGCTGGGTGAGGCCTCAGTTACTGAACAAGGAGCCACAGCAACAGTATGTGGAGCCTCAGAAACTGGAGGAGGAGTCTCATGGACACTGGGTGGGGCCTCGGGGGCTGAAGCAGGAGCTTCGGAAACACCAGCTGGGGCCACAGGAATTGAAGGAGGACCCACAGCGAGACTACGTGGGGTCTTGGGAACCGGAGGAGAAGCCTCAGAAACACCAGGAGAGGGCTCGGGAACTGACGGGGGAACCTCAGCATCACTGGGCGGGGCCTCGAGAATTGGAGGAAGGGCCTGAGGGAAACTGGGTGGAGCCTGCATCAGAAGAGCTTCCTGAACCACACATCCCCTTTAGTCGACGTGCCCACTTGAACAGATCAAGCCTTTGGATCTGAAGCTTTGTGAACTTTGTGAACAGTATTCAATGTCCTCCAGCGAGTGACACATTTCTCAGACATGTCTTGGGAGGAAAAGGAGACAGTTCCAGCGCTGCTGCTCACACAGTGTTCCCTTGTAGTGATCGTGTTGACGCTTCTATCACACCTTGATGTTATATTCCTACACGTCGTACCCGACATGTCAGCCACATCGCTAGTTAGCTGCTTCCTGTTTGGCAGAGATTTAAATGAAATGTTTCTGGTTCCCCAGGAGAAAAGACAAAACAAGGACAAAGACGAGGTGTCCTCTTACTCAGAGGGAGAAGAAATTAATACATTACAAGCCTTAGCTGCACCCTGAAATCACCTTTGATATCGCAGGAAAATTAAATGCTCCACAACAGAATAGATGCAACCCAATCTGAGTGAACAAATAACCTCCCGGTACCTATTTTAAGCTCCATATCGGAAGACGGTGACATTCCGGCCAATCAGAATGGCCGAAGCGTGACGGGCTGGGGGTGTGTCTCATGACCTCCAGACGTGCTGCAACTTGACCGCATTGTTGATCTTGCGCCGTCCTCTAAGATCTGGTTTAATTTTTACTTTTCCACTGTGTGTGTGTGTGGGGGGGGGGGGGGTTGATGCTTTAACAAATGGAATTGTGCAAACACACGAATTGATTTTGACAAACCGCTTATGTCGCACAGGGTCACAGCGATCGAGAGCCGCCAAGGCGGGGTGTATCCTGCGCGGCACGTTTTTTTTTCTTTTTTCTTTAAGCTGCAGGAAAAAAAATAAGAAAACTTCCACTGTCAAACGTTCACACTAAGTATATTTTCACAAAATAAGGAGTGTTAACCAGGGCAGTCTCATGCAAGAGGAAACGGAAGAAACACGCGGAAACATGGAGGAGTAGTGGTGCTCGGGCCTAAAACACCAACAGAGCTACTACTGCCCTCCACGGACCCCCCGCCACGCAGGAAAAATCCCTCAGCTGTGGACTGCAGCTGTTTAGCTCCATCACTGGAAAACACTAAACCCATACAGATGGCGAGCGTGTGTGTGTGTGTGAACAAGATCTTCAATACATTCTCCTTCTCGTTGCTCCATTGTTCTTACACAGGGGTGTGTCATGTGTGTAAACCCAGGCCTTCGCAGATTCCCGCTTGTTTTCCGGTACACTGTGCAGGTTCCTCGCAAACACACTCACATCACTGCTCACGCTCGGAATGGGATGTAAAACACCGTGGCGTCAACGCACACACACGCGCGCGCGCACGCACGTATACAGTGGCTGCGCCCTCAACTAATCTACGCTGCACCATTAATCCTGCATGTAGGCTTTATGGGGTGGAAAAATATCTATAGCAAATCCTTCCCTTAATTCAGTGCAAAGCCTCAGCAATGTTGGAATTTGGTTTTCGGATATTGGATCAACAGAAAAAAAAAACAGTCTTAGAGTCTCTCTCCTCGCGGTGGCTACAGTACGACGATCATCCGCATGGGATAAAACAAACAAAAATAATTTTAAAAAAACACAAGGAAAATAAATCAAAATATACAAAACAACAGCAACAAAAGAAAAAAAAAAGCAGGGTTTTCAACCTGTTTTCTCTTTTTTTTCCTGTAAGAAAATCACGAGCTCCAGTCGGAAGTTCCTGGAAGTGCCGTCCAAAGATCTTCTGGTGTCGCCCGGCTCTCGCTCGCTCTGGGAAACTAAGCTATGTAAATATAGCCTTTGCGGCAACTGTGTATAGAAATACATATTCAATCACGCTTTCACACACACGTGCATCCTATGTATAGAAAAGTGGAGGGAAATCCGTGTGTTCCGGAAGCCGAAAAGAAATCGCAGCACAGCTCCGCCCACACGGTGGCGCTCCACCCTGACCTGTAGATTCTGCCGAACTTCACCCGCCTCACACGCCCTTCTGCAAACCCAGCTGGCTCCGCCACCGATGCCCCTCCGCCGGGGAGCGACCGGCGGACAGTCGACAGCTAGCTGATGCCTTGGCGGTTTTGACTTCTCATCAACACGTGTCCTTTGTCGTCGTTTTTTTTTTTTTAAATTCTCAAGAAAATAAAATTAAAATGATAATTTAAACTCTTCCTTCTGGTACACAAAAAAAGACAGGAACCTTCATGCACTGTGTGTCGGTTTCCCCCAGCTGGGCAGGGGGCTCAGAACTGCGACGCGCTGCTCGGGTCGCACTGCAGTAGCCGCACGATGGACGGGTCGCTCTTGGCACCTTTGATGAACTCCTCCAGGGAGAGCTTTCCTGCAGCACACAGTAAGGAGACACACACGTCAGCACGAGGAATCCATTCCCTCTGCCTACCCAGCAGCACTTGCAGCCTTCGCTCGCAGAGAACAATCTGTCGCCACCTAGTGGTGGACGCCGATAATTGACGAGACCCGTCTCGCTCACCGTCATTGTTCAGGTCCATCTGTCTGAAGATCTTGTCTGTCCTCTTTTCTGGGGTGGACTCATCCTCTGGCATCTTCATCACTGAGGACACCATCTTGTAGATGGCCTAGGTGGGGGGACGGAGGGTAAAAACAACCTGGTGTTTTTTATTTCCACATTTGCTGATGTACCTGCGGTGTCTTTTTCTGTCCTTTGTGCCTTGGTGCTGCTGGGACCTGGTGCTGCTGCTGATATTAACCTGTTTGTTAAAAATGTATTTTGTTCAAAACTGTTGAGTTCACCACTCAGATGCGATTTCCTTAATGAAAACATTTTACCATTTAAAAGTGGCAGAAGGGACGGTTTTGGTGTTAGGGAACCTATGCTGTATGGATAGCAAACATCTGGCGCAAAAGTCGTCCCACGGTTTTTCTCAATGGGGGCAGCTGAGAGAAGTTAAGGGAAGCAGGACAGCTTGTCAACCCCCCCCCCCCCCCCCCGG
>UFQX01000348.1:419841-460477 GCA_900497675.1 Arapaima gigas | reverse complement strand
CCCCGCGTCGGGGGGGGGGGGGGGGTTTACGCGGCGCTCGGCAGACAAATAAACACAAAATTAATATTTCGCACACATTTGAAGACAGCGGCGCACAGAGATCCTTTCTTACCTCGTGCAACTAATCCGGCTCCCTCTCCCTCTGCAAGTGTGTGTGTGTGTGTGTGTGTGAGAGAGAGAGAGAGAGAGAGAGGGAGAGAGAGAGAGATGAAGGGTCTCTCCTTGTGGAAGATCTCCGTAGGGTCTCACACTGTGAGAGAGAGAGCGAGAGAGCGAGAGAGAGAGAGAGCGAGAGAGAGAGAGAGAGAGAGAGAGAGAGAGATGAAGAGTCTCTCTTTGTGGAAGATCTCCGTCTGGTCTCACACTGTGAGAGCGAGAGGGAGGGAGAGATAAAGAGTCTCTCCTTGTGGAAGATCTCCATAGGGTCTCACACTGTGAGAGAGAGATGAAGGGTCTCTCCTTGTGGAAGATCTCCATAGCTTCTCAAACTGTGAGAGACTGAGAGAGAGAGAGAGAGAGAGAGAGAGAGAGAGATGAAAATCTCTCCTTGTGGAAGATCTCCATAGGGTCTCACACTGTGAGAGAGCGAGGGAGAGAGAGAGAGAGAGAGAGAGAGAGAGCGAGAGAGATGAAGAGTCTCTCTTTGTGGAAGATTTCTGTAGGGTCTCACACCGTGAGAGAGAGATGAAGGGTATCTCCTTGTGGAAGATCTCCATAGGGTCTCACACTGTGAGAGAGGGAGAGAGAGATGAAGAGTCTCTCTTTGTGGAAGATCTCTGTAGGGTCTCACACTGAGAGAGAGGGAGAGAGAGATGAAGAGTCTCTCCTTGTGGAAGATTTCTGTAGGGTCTCACACCATGAGAGAGAGATGAAGGGTCTCTCCTTGTGGAAGATCTCCATAGGGTCTCACACTGTGAGAGAGCGAGAGAGAGAGAGAGAGAGAGAGAGAAAGATGAAAATCTCTCCTTGTGGAAGATCTCTGTAGGGTGTCATACTTCTGGCCTGAAGGAGAACAGTAAGAGCAATTAGTATGGTTGACTGTTAGGACAACACGAATGATATTGCTTGGTCAGAACATGACTGAAGTGATGGACTTGATGATAATAAAATGAGCACAAAATAATTTAGAAAAAAAAGTTCTGCTGAATTAAAAATCGCTGAGCAGCTCAGCAGGTCCTGGGACTGATGGCTGGTTTTCCTTTTCAAACGTTACTTCCTATCTTCGTCTAGACCGAAGCCTCCATCTTCTACAGCTGGGCAGACGCGCATATGCACGTCTGCTCTCCCCAGGACACACGACATGCCGCGGAGCTGCCCCCCGCTGGGAAACTCAATGTTGATATGCGGAACCCCCAGCTGGGAGGAAGTGGGACCCCGTCTGACATGGGGCTGGAAAGGGGGTCCATATCAGTTCCAGTGTGGCAACCTGAATTGTTCCACACAACATTGGTGGAGGAGGGGACGCCCATTGAGACCATGGGGGGGCATTGCTTCCCAAAGTGAGCGAATGCGAGATTGGGGGGGGTTGGCTCGTTACTTCCTGTCAGCTGGAGGGGGTCACAGATCTGATCCGTCATGGCTGGAAGTTCTGCGCTACAATTTGATGGGGTCCCAGCAGAGGACGTTAGTGGTGACGGATGAACGAGTTGATGTTCAGTGTAGGTGGAGGTGGAGCTGAGGGGGGGCTTCCTCCACGCTCCACAATTGCATCTCCGCCCCTCACCGGCGCGAACGAGGGAGGACGGCATGATCCGATTACCGCCTCCGTTCCTGGCCGCTCGCTCCTCTGTGTCCTACAGTCCAGGCTCAGCGTGGGCCGTTCACCTGCACGTTACATAAAATCCACGGCCAGACCCACGGACCGACGACCGCCCCCCGCCCAACCCCACCTGACCCCACCCAATCTGGAACAATGCTAACAAGCTATGCTAACGCAGCTGCACCAAACCATGACGCTCAGTTTTTCCACCATAAAAGTATAACTGACAAAGTTTTTTTTTTCCACATCTCCTGGTGGGAACCAGGGTAATGGGGGTGTTTTGGACACCTTCGGGGGGAGGTCGTCCCGCTCTCATTCGCCGCGTCCAAGTTGTGCGGATTCATTTCCGCAACATTACGTTTGCATCAGCCTGGCCACGTGTGAGCCTTAATGGAAGAAATTGCAGATATTTCTTCCCAGAATTGGTTCTGCCTTCATTTCCCTGCAGCTGCTAACCCATCGTTAAAGTGGCCCGACGCGGCGGCGTCACGTTACACATCAGCAAAAAAGAACCGGATCTTAGCATCGCGCCGTTCCGCTTCGGAACAGTGGCTCCGATCACTGAGTGCAGCCGTTTCTGCTAAGGCCTCCGCGAACGCTGAGATGTTTCCCGTGAGCCTTCCTGGCCATCCTGCAGATCTGATCGGGAATTAATTTGATGCCACCGATTTAAACGCTCTTCATGGTTGCCCATAACTGGAAGCCCACGACTCTTCCTGGTAATTCTGCTAAAATGTGGCTTAACAAATAAGTGCATGGAGATGCAATGAGTCGATATCCCTTCCCCCACTAGGTGGGGGTTTCCTTGGCGGCAGCCAAGTCTACTCCATACTGGGGGTTGGGCCTGAGCTGGCACTGCTGCAGGAGGTCTGGGACGCCTCTCTTGGCTTCCCTTCTCAGCTTGGCGTGAAGTAATCCTTACGTGGCTGTCACCTGTCCTCAGGTAGGGGATAAGCAACCAGAGCTATTTTGGGAAAAAGGGACAAGCTGCCGGTAATCCTTCCAAGAGCTTGACCTCTACTCCGTCCTCCCACCCCTGTGGTCCAGGACTCTTTCACAAATCGGAGTACGAGGACTTCCAGCCAACCAGGAGACCTCGGAACTTGCCTGGTCCCTCTCCCGTTTGACCTGGAAGGGTATGTGGTGATGGGGGCGGGAGTGGGATTGCATTAATGCGTGTCATGGGGGGACATGTTGTACATCTTGCTGTGAGAACATCCAGTTCCACAAGGTGTCAGACTCAGGGGAAAAAGCAAGGTGCAGGAATCCTCATGGAGAGCTGCAGTTCATCCGATGTTCTGGTTTCATCCATCTCATTCTAAAGCTCGCCAACGACACCGTTACCTCCATCAGCAGGTCGGACCAGGATGAGGAGATGGACACGCTCACGCTGTCTTTTCTCCAACGTTCAGGCCACTCAAGTGGACACGTGGTTCTGTTTGCTGTTTCTCTATCCCTCTCATTCATCTCAGCTCTCGCTTATCCCTTAGTGGCTTTCCGATCACAGGAGTAGCCAACAGCCAGGGGCCCTTGAGGACACTTAGAACCCCCAGAAGCTCTGACCTGCTGGCCTGCTGCCCGAGGTCTGGTGGCCAGGTGGCTTCTCGCATCTTGGCGGATGATACCTTCTCCTTGGGAACAAACCAAACGTTTCGGACATGACCAAAGACGAATGCTGCAGGTTTCCGCAAATCTAACATCACCGACGATCTTCAAACGATATTTAACGGGGTTAATTAACTGTGATCCTCTGATGGAGCCCAATTTCTCGGTGCAAATAATTTGAAGTAGAATTACATAAATTCCTCACTTCACAGGCTCCCCTTAAGACTTGGAATGTGTCACAGCCTGTTGTCCGGGGGGGGGTTTGATCTATTTTTTGACATTGATTTGTAATTAGGCCACTTTTTTCCCTTGTTCTCCAAGGTGTGGCCACTCTGGATATTTTTAGTCGGCGTCGTCAAAAATGACGAGCAGCCAGTTCATCATCTTGACACACAGCTGCTGAGCAAAGGCTGGCTGGTCCTTCCGAAGGATGTGGCAGAATCTGTCCTTTCATCTCTTTTTTCGACGTGGTCAGACGGGGCGTCACGGCAACCGCATCCTTGCATCAGCACCGCCGCCGGCGCCCGTTTCCAGGGGCTCGCATCCTGCAGCTGCATCGCAGAAAAGAAAACGAATAAATTAATGATGATGAGACCCCGAAGCGGCAAGAGCAGCATTGCAATATTGATGAGAAACTCTTTAAGGTTCTCTCCGTGCCGCCTTGCGATTCCACGCAGGCACCGTTTCTGCAGGCCGTTTAGGAGGTCCACAAGCGGGGGGTGGGGAGGTGGCTGCTGCCGACTTTTTGCGCATTGACCCAGGAGGTGGACCGGGGTCACTGGGGGCCCGCAGCCCCCAAGGGTCAGCATGTAACATGGCCACAACAGAAGTGCGGATATCACCGAAGGGTTAGTCTGAAGATGAGAGGAAGAAGATGTGAAAAACAGGGGCTGGGGGGTGTGGCCACAGTTCAGGAGTGGGCATGTCTGTCCTCAATGGCCTCATGTGCCAGTCAAATCGAGCGTCCAAACGCAGCTCTATCCCCCCGATTCCCACAGATTGTGCCCAGTTTTGCTTTGTGGATCTGTGACAGGGGGCAGTTGCAGGAACACACATCTTGCCTCAATCCCCCACCCCACCCCCCTGGTGGGCAGGAAATCGTGACCCTGGCTGGCAGCCTCGCGTTTTGGGACGGTCTTTATGCAAATGAAGGAGAAACTCGGTTCACACAATCCAACCAGGGGCTCCGCTGGCACCCTGAAGTCATGGTTCTGCTGCACTCGGTGGCAACAAAGGCGCCATCCACTGGGTGAAGAGAGCATCGCCGTGCCGATGCACCGCAGAGCAGGAGGCTGAGCGCGTTTGCATTCCAACGTGGCAGGAGAGGCGATAAGGAGAAGCGTGTGAAACACGGACTCACTTCCCGGTGTTGCTTTTTGCCCCATTTCCTGGTCCAATGCAGCAAAGCAACATTATTAAAAGGCTTTTTGTAGGGACCCCCTGGAAGGGGGTCCGAATGTGTCCCACATTAGCGTGTGTGTGTGGAGGTCAGCGGTGAGGAGCTGGGCAGCCAACTGGGCCCGGAAGCTTCTGCCACAGCGACACCATTCAGAATGGGTCTTTTATCAGGGTGGCGTCTCCTCACCCGTGGGAGGGATACAAATGAGGGACAGCGGCACTGGGAAGAACTGTAACACACACACACACACACACACACACACACACACACACACACATCGTGCAGTTACTGTCTCTTTGTGAAAGCAGGAGTGAGTCGAGGTTCAGAGATTTTTGGAAGAATGAGAGAGTAACAGGAAGCCCAGGGTCATCTCCACCGCACAGGACTCCCATTCCGGAATTTTCTCCAGCAGCACCCACAAATCAGCAGATTCCACATCCCTCCCCTCTGCTGAGCGGCACGGACATCGTGACTTAAAGAAGCTTAACAGTGTCTTAACAGTCAGATAGGTTTGAGAAGAACAGATCGTACAGCCAGTGTGTGAATGCTGCCCCCCGCTGAGCGGAGGACCTCAAATCCATATCCGCTTACACTCGGCCACCAGTCGGTCCCCTGCTGTCAACACCGAGGCCATGAATTATAGATGCCCAGTAATGCACACTTATATTCCACCCGGACGCCGCTTTCGCCCATTTGTCCGGCCCATGAATTAATGACTCGGGCATTCAGGGCGTTTTCTGCGGATCATATTCCCCCGGATGACAAGAGGGGCTGTGCTGAACCCGAGGGCGCCGGGAACGTTCCGGAAGGAGCTCGGTACCCCGGNCCCGGATGACAAGAGGGGCTGTGCTGAACCCGAGGGCGCCGGGAACGTTCCGGAAGGAGCTCGGTACCCCGGCTGTGCTGACGATCGATGACCCTGACAGGCGGCGGCTCATTAATCAACCCCCCCCCCCCCCCACCTCGGCACGGCATGTGGCCCACAGCTAATGAACACGCAACGCGGGTCTTTCTGACACCGCGGCCGGCAAACCATCAGTGACCAAACCACAGTGTCCACTGTGCCCCCGCCCCCCCCCACACACACACTGCCTGCTTTTTCCCAGGTGACATGTCTTCATGCGCATCACTTCTTTCTGGGGAGAGGGTTTGTGGCGCCCCCTAGAGGACTCAATCAAGTCAAGCACACAGATTTATAGAACAAAAAATTATATTTATTTTAGATACAAATATGCGCAGCTCAAGTCAACACAATAAAAACTGAATTTATAAATAAATAAGTTTATACTTTAATGAGTGAAAACCAAACATTTTCAAGACTGACATCCATCAAGGGAACAAATAGACGTTTTATTTACAGTATTTACTGCACACCATTTACCAGATTTCCTGATCATTATTCCCGGTGTAAACAAGTCGTTCTGCTACAAAATGTCACCTGTGATTGTTCAGCTTTTCATGAACGTGTGATGCACATGTGTCAGTTTCTAATAAACTTGTTATTAGGAAAACATTAATATTAATTCTTCCAAAAATCACAATTTCTTTTTTAATTCTAACTGTATAATTTTTGCAGGCACAAGCCGTCCCCGAGATGACTGCGGCAATTTGCCCGAACCTTGTAGTTTTGGAGCAGGAAAGGTGATGGTATCTTCACACGCACGCACGCACACACACACACATGCGCACATGCATGCACGCACACACCTGCACACCCCCGCTCGGTCTGTTGCTGTTCCCCTGTGACATCAGTGCATTGTGACATCAGAGCCGGTCTAGTTGTCACGAGGTCATTTGTTGTTTTGTGCATCTGCTGGTTTTTCAGGCTGATCTCCTGACTGCCAGGAGGCATTAATCTGATGACCACCTGGCCTGTGAGGGTCTCAGGGTAGCCACCTGCTCTCACTGTCAGTCTAAAGATCTCACTCTGCAGTGAGAAACATCGAGAAGCTGCTGCAGACAGATGTGCTCTATTTTACCAGGGTGTTAGTTGTGTGTAAAGACAGTTTGTCACAGTGTGTTCCAGTATACTGGTACTGGGTTAGTACTGTGTTGGTACTGTGTTGGCACTGCAGTGGTACTGTGTTGGTACTGTATTGGCACTGCAATGTACTGTGTTGGCACTGCAGTGGTTCTGTGTTGGTACTAAGTCTGACATCCTGAGCTTTTATGAATGGAAGCTGCACTGCAGGTACCAGTCACGTCTTTTCCTCTGTTGCCATGGAGATGCAAAGCAAGTTGCCTCAAAAAGCTGTAGATTGATTCATAAAAACAGGGGTGGAGCAATTTTGACGCGTGCGCACGCACACACACACGCATACACACACACACGTACTTAAGTGATGATCTATAACACAACAAACACATCAGACCCGTTTTTTGTTTGCTATGCCTGAGAAGAATGTGGAGCCCCCCTGGCAACAGGAGGAGCTGGGGGGACTACAGCCACTTTAAGGGTAACACTGTACAGTTTGGTGACATATCACATTACTACTTATTAACCTTTTGATCAGGCGGTGTCAGGTAACTCAGCTGCTAACAAAGTAACAATTGCCAGTTTTTTTAGTGTAATATTTTAAAATTATACCTAATTTAAAATGAAAATAAAAAAAACACCTGCTGAGTGCCAACTGTCGAGGGACTCAAACCTAAACATGAGACGAGCTGTAAACAGCGTGGAAGCGAGTTGGATCAGGTCGCCCCCCCCTCCTCCTCCCAGTCTACTGGTTTGGCAGGATTAATGGGGGGGAAGAGAAAATAATAAAAAATACATAATTCTGGGGGAGTTAAATGTTTGTACGTGTGAAAATCCATAACTTGACCATTTGTAACACAAGCTGCTAACAGGCTTTACTAAGTAACCTGAGGACAGAGGTGGAAAAACGAAAAGAAACTGAATACAAATGTATGACGGGGGAGGAAAATTCAGCGGTGGATATACAGCGTCTTACCACGGTAAAGTCCCCGGTGGCAGTTTGGGTGCTGGATGCCAAAGGTGGAATCTAAATGTCCATTTAAGTGCAGATATAGATTTGGACAATTATTCTCACGCTTTAATAATGAACACTGGAGAATTTATTCAAGTGTAAATACACACAGTCCCCACACACTTTGTCTACTTTAGAGCGTTACCTGAACTTCCATTTCGCACCTGGTACCACCTTCACATTTCTACTTCTGCTCAAGGTCCACAGGTCACAAAGTACCGTTGTTAACCTTAATGACCAATCGTCCAAGGGGGCAATGATTTAGGCATTTATACAGGTGGGTAAGTACCTGGATCGAGGCCAGTATGGCGAGGGGGAGATTCAAACCAAGGGATCATGTGAGCCCTCAACCACTGCGCCACCTGCTGGCCCCATTATGTTACCCCACACGCTGTACGTTTGTGACCCCAGGCAGAAGGATGTGACGCTGCAAAGTAACAGGTGGGATGAATAATAAACTGAGAAAGACAGAAATCTTTAAACGCCGAACCAACACAATTACATACATTGAAGAGAAAGAGAAAATAGGGGGAAGATTTCCGGGTTCTAAAGACGTGGGTTGTGGCCCACATTTCAGGGTGGGGGACACTGGGGTCCCGCAGGGGGGACTTGGGACCTGGTGGGGGGTGTCGATGCCTTGCATTGCGCAGCACGGGGACCCGCGTTTGCTCACCTCCAAAAATAACGAGGATGTTTCTCCTGCGGGGTCCACAGGCCGGGGTCCTAAAACAAGCCCCTGCGAGGTAGTGAATAAACCCGGCTGCAAATAACAATGACGCGGACAAACAAGTCATAATAAAAACGTGAGTGAGAGGCCCACCCGGAGGCCAGCAGGGTTCTGCAATCTCAGCTGCCTCTGACCAACGGTGACGGACAGAGGATGCCGTTTACACCCTCGGTGTCATGACAACTGGTCTCCATGACAGCAGCACAAGCAGCAGCAGACCACCCGGCCGGACTCACTTCGCTACAATTACCCTCATTATCCCAATGTAAACTAACTATATATTATGCTTTGTAATACATTTTATTGCAGAAATATTTAGTTTTTACACATAAATTAATAACTAATAGATATGATTGTTACAGTACTTTTTTTCAAAATGTAGCTTCTGAAAGTGACACGGTGACAGTAGCCGCCCCACCTGCAGCAACATCTCAAAGAGGTTGTCAGTGGAAGGAAGGCACCAGACTCACGGGGGGGTCATCAATTAGCATTAGGTGGATTAATTAGCTGCACTCGATGTCTCATTAGGAAGTTGTCCGACAGCGCAGAGGAGCACTGTGGGTCGGTCGCCCACGGCAACGCGTGTCTTTCTTCTGCCTGCAATGCTTTGTTTTTATTTGTTGATATCAGAAGTGACTACTGTCAGCCACTTCGTTTTCATTAAATAAAAACTTGTTTTTCAAACACAATATAAAGTAAAAAAAAAAAAAATCCTTTATCGTCTGATGCATAGTGAGCCGTCCCTTCATTCTTGAACTCCTGGAGAAAGTGTTGAGAAGGTGACCAACACAAGGGGGACAAAATCCACACTTTCCCCTTGTTTGTTTGTTTGTTTGAGAGAGTGTGTGTGTGTGTGTGTGTGTGTGTGTGTGTGTGGAAGCACAGAGAGCCTCGGTATGTTTCGGGTCACTTGAAGACAAACATCAAAGTTCTCCTCCTAACCCCCCCCAAACAAAGTAGCAGAGCAGTGACCAAAAACAAAATTGAAAATGTTCGACCTGAGTCGGCCAGCTTGGGGCCCCGGGGGGTTGTGGGTTCTGGCTCGGGGTTCGGCCCCATGCTACTTGCCCTGGCTGGATTCCTTCTTGTGGGGGTGTTTCTGGGCAATTCCGTAGGGCACGTGGGCAGCGATAGCACCCATTTCGGCAGCCCCCTCCACGTGGAACATCTGGTCGTCAAAGTAGATGTGGGGGCGGATCTTCTCCAGCATGGGGCCCTTGGGGGCCCCGGCTAGAAAGAGTGCCTCATCTGTCTCGAGACCCCAGGCACGCAGCGTCTTGAGGGCACGGATGCCCGAGCTGGCGGCACTGCGGGCCGTCACCAGGTAGGTGCGAATGGGGCAGTCCAGGCGATGGCCCTTGGCGTAGAACTTCTTCTGGAGCTTTCCCAAAGCCTCCAAGAAGCCCTTTAGTGGCCCCTAGTGACCCAGGAGAGGAATACAGCACTTAGTACTCAGCGCCGCAAGGCGGCGCTCCTGCACGGGCTGAAACAGGATATGAAGCAGCACTATTTCTGGCCAGCGGCTACGTGCAGCAACACCGGACACGTCGGCAAAAGTGCAGCACAGCACACGCGGTAAATCACGGACATACGTGGTCCAGGAGTTTGTTCTCGTGCTCCTTCTCATGCTCAAAGAACTTGTCCAGGCCGTGCGTCTTGAAGATACGCTCCGACTCGTCGGAGAAGAGCACCGCGTCGCCATCGAAAGCCACACGGAGCTGGCTGTCCGACACCTCGATCACTTTCTCTGGGGTGAACATGGTGGCGGCTGCGATGCCTGGAGCGAGAGCAAGATGGAGCGACTGAGGATCACATATCAAACACACGCACACACGGGAGCCCTTATACCTCATGCCGTACCAGGCGTGCTCACCTTCGGCCAGCGCCTCCCGCACCTTCTCTGAGTCTGCGGACAGGTACAGGTTGGTGTGGTAGGCCTTCAGGTAGCCAATGGGGCTGCTTCCACCAGTCATGCAGAAGCGCTCAATGAACAAGTCTGCAGAAACAAGAACGCAGTGACCGGCAGAAGCTCTGCTGCACCCTTAACCTTAACAGCCTAAGCGCAGAACCAAAGGACAACGTGGATCATAAATGCAAACGCGTCCCCGGCGGGTAACAAAACATTGCTTGCAAACTCCGGAAATGATCCACGTCAGTAACTCCTATCAACACAGCGATCGCATTAATACGCCACATACAAATAACCCTCAGAAATCTATGAAAACAAGATCTTCCTATGCAGCAGAGAGTCACGGGAAGGATCTGCCCATCCAAACACCGCGGCATATTTGATGGAATCCCTCCCCCCACCCATAACCACCGCCATCGAATCCTTGTTTTATCATCGTTCAAATAATCTTTGTTATATATTTAATAAGGCACCAAACATAATTAGGTGGGAAAACAAACTCCAGGGGATGTTTGTTCAGCGGTTACTTGCATCCTGCTCAAATCTAGTGGGACAGCAAAGCCGCGGCATGACGCATGCACTGCCCGCAGCGTCTTGGCGGACAGCGCACCCGTCTGAGAGAGGGGACAGAAGAAAGAGATGGGGCGTCCCAGGCGCAGCGGGGGGCGTGTGGGAGAGGGGAAGACGGCGGTCGGCGGAAAGGCCAGGGGCCAAAGGGACGCCAGGGTTGTGGGGCACCTCATTCCACTGCACTGTTCTCAGACACTAGCCTTCCCGTGGGACCTCACAGAGAGCGGAAAGACCCCCAAGGCACATTCTGCAGTGTGTGCTTCCAATTTACCTTTTTGCATATGTGCAAAGTTCAAATCTGAGAATAAACCTCTCGGTTTACTCGGCCTCCGCCTGCATCCACAACACGTGCGACTGAAATGTAAACTTCCTTAGTCGGACGAAAGGTTCCGCAGAGCAGATACATCTTGAGAGTAATACATGAAGAAGCCACCTCAATGAGATCTAACAGCACGGAGGTGTAACAGTATGTAGATGTAGACATACCCGTTGAGACATAGGCCCTTTGATACCCAACCTCTCCATGCTGTCATAACATCAAGACCTCTTCAAAATGTAGCATTTAGCAGCCTTGATTTTTAACACTTTTGAGATGCAACCTTTACAAAATGTAATGGCAAGGAGATGCAACAGCTTCGACGCATAAGATCCTGCCGCCTAACCCTAACCATCATCGTAACCCTTCAAGATGTAACCCCCTTGAGATGTATGAACACTGAGGTGTAACTGCTTAGAGATACAAGCCCACTGAGATGTAAAGCCCACTTTGGTGATGCTTGAGATTTCAATCTCAGCGCTTGTTCAGATCAAGCTGCCTGCTGAAAGTGATGAATCGAGGCTTTTAAAAACACAGGAAAAAGATTGGCTCCGTCTTCTGTCTCTTACACTTTCTGGAAAGCTGTGCTGATGTTCCGCACCACTCCGAACAAGATGCCTCTGTTCCACACGACCTCCTGTCTGGTAAGAGAGCAGCCCCCCTCAGCTGCCCTTTCCTTTCCGTCCGAGACCCCTCTTTTCATCCCGACCATGGTGGTCCTTTGATCTGGCGGAGGGGGCTGAGGTGCACTCGGCTGAGGGTCCGCTGAGCCTGCCTGCTGAGCGTGTGCCTGGTCTCCCAGCTCCTCTCACACAGATCAAAAGCTGGGATGCAGCTGGTCCCAAACGGCTTGGGGACAAGGAGGGTGAACAGGAAGTGGTAGGCAAGTGGCTATTGGCTGGGATGTAGGGGTCAAAGGTCGCAAAGCCTGTGTGGGAAGCAAACACCCAGCCGGACTCCAGAATCATAAAGCCCAAGGTAGGGAGAGCACTGTTTTCCCAAAATCTCCTGCCTGATCATTCCATTCTACTGCAACAAGCGACTACATATCTTTAATGAATCAATTAATAAACAACCGATCACTTAATCAATTAACCAATTAGCGCTCTGTGGGTTGTGAGGTCCGTGCGGCATTTCGTGGGATCGGACTCACTGTGGTAGTTGATGGTGTTGATGAGCCTCACTCCCACGTGGGCGTGATTGTAGGTCACCAGCACGATGTCGAAGAGCTCTTCGCTGTCTGGGTACAGCTCCCGAAGTTGCGAGTTCACGGTCTCCAAGGCCTGCGGGGTGGTGGCAGGTGGAGAGGATTTAAGTACCAACTGAAGGTTTCTGGTTCAATCCCCGCTTTGAACAAGATACTGTATTTACCCGCAGCTGTAGAAATGGGGGGGGGAACTGGAAGTCGCTCTGGAAAAAAGTGTCCAGTGTCCTCAGTCCCAAACTCCACTCATTCAGTTAGTAACCACTTGGACATATGGTGGCAGAGCAAATCCCAGACAGGAAACATCCCATCGCATCCAGACACACACACTGTCTTATTAATTCATGTTAAAGATGTCTTGGGATTACGGGAGTGAGGCTGAGAGGCACCAGCACTACCTCCTATTCCACCGTGCTACCCTTAGCCCAAAAAAGCAGGCTGTATTGTCACAAACGCAAGTGTAAGGTTGTACAGCTGAACTGATATGTTTTGCCAAATGACCTCTATGCTCCTGAACAGTGGCTCCAAACTGGAGGTCTGCCTGGCTCATGGCTGAGAAATGAGGACGTAAAACTGAAGGAATTCAACTGACAACACAGACCTGAAGATCATGAATTTTGGACTGAAGACTGAGACCTGAGGACTGTGGGTTTAGACTGGGGACTGAGACCTGAGGAGTGAGGGATTTAGACTGGGGACTGAGACCTGAGGACTGTGGGTTTAGACTAGGGACTGAGACCTGAAGATTGTGTATATGTATTGCTGACCTTGACAAAGGGGAAAGCAGGTCCAGGTGCGAAAGGCTCGTTCTCATGCTCCACCTGGTACTTGAGGTACTCCTCCACTCCCTTCTCCTCAAACACCTTCTGCTCCTTCTCCGTCCTGAAGAGCACCCGCGAAGACACGGCAATGGTCACAGCGTTCTCTGGCTTCGGCTGAGGGAACGAAAGTCAGTGTGAAAACCTCCCAATGCTGCTCTTTCCAAAGTATCAAACGGCTGGGGAGAACCCAGGAACAACACACGGGGGGGATGCTGTTAAAAGCCGAGGAGATGCAGCGAAATGTTCCCATATCAACCCTGTGAGAGATGCAAAATGACCCGTCTTATTGCTCAGCACCGTGTTGGCTGGAGAAAAGGTTGTTCTACTGAATCTGCTAAATACCAACCAACCTGCTGGCCTCCATCAGCCACTTGCAGGATACAATTTCTGCTCAGCACTCCTCTTCTTCCAGAACTTCCATCTGACATCTTTTACGCCACTGATCCGCCACGAAGTGCATCCCAAGGTGCTGATGTGAAGCACAAGCCAACGCGGTGATTCAGGCACCCAAATATAGCACGAGTGTTTACTGTACCTCATAAGAAATGTTGGAGGTGGGGTTTGGTGGCTTGCTGCTCTGAGGGCCCTGAGCCCAGGACACCAGCGGGGAATGTGTTCCCAGGAGACTGGCGTGTGAAAAAGTAACATTTGTGTAACACGAGAGCAGCTGAGACCGTGTCTGTGGTTTGGGGTGGGAGTTTCAACAGGACCCAGCGCCTGCCTGCAGGGACATTCCATTTGGGGCAGTCGGCAGGGGGTTAGTCACCCACCACAGGATGGACTCCGGTGGCCAAAAATAGATTGGGGGTTCACTTGGATGCCAGCTCTGCTGGGCAACATGGTGTAAAAAGGCCAGTAAGCACACAGCTACCAAATGGGCCACCAAGCAAACCAAACTTCAACCAAAGTGCTGGACATCTTGAAATATTTCACTTCAGACAAGACAATTTCTACCACTTGTTTTGTTTTTTTTTTTTTTTTTTTTTACAGGCATTGCTGAAAATAATGTCACGTTTTCATCCAAATACCCTTCCGGGTTANTTTTTTTTTTTTTTTTTTTATACAGGCATTGCTGAAAATCATGTCACGTATTCATCCAAATACCCTTCCGGGTTAAGTATGATAGTCAGAATTTTGGCCTGACGCATTTTTGATGCTGCATTCAACTGCAGAGGGGGACACATCTGTCGGTCTTCTAATGATATAGACCGAGAGGATTTGAAGAGCTGCAAAATACGTCTCCGGATTTGTCAGAGATCAGTTGCAAGCGGTGACACGCAGACATTTTCCCAAGGGAAGTTCCTATTTCAGACACGCCGTGTGCAAAGGTTGAAGTTCACTGCTGTTTCACCGGGAGAAATGTGGCCATGTCGCCGAATTGGCATTTCCAGAAGCATGCATTTAGACCAAACTGTGCACCCACACTTCAAACAGCCGCCGAGCGGAGGTTCGTCTGCGTGGTCTCCCAAAGATACTTACGAAGAAGATGCCGCCCTCCACCTTCCGGGCTTGCCGAACTGCCCCCTTTGTAAAAGCACAGGTGATGTCAAAATTGGACAATCAGTCTCTGAGATCTTGGCCTACTTGGAAATTGACAGTTTTCAGTCATTTCAAGCCAGTGATGACATGATCCAGCACAGCTCGAGGACACAACACTGCCGTTAGATGCTCGCTTTGGTGTTAATTTCAAGTCATGCTGGCAAATATGTTAGAAGACAGGCACTAAGTGGGAGAGCAGAACAAAGTATATAAATGTACACACACCTCCGGGAGAAGGATAAGTGTATCTCCTTGCTTATTTCCTGGCTGAACGTAAACAGTCGCCTATTAAACATGCCCCGTTTTCACCGAAAGGATGTTTGGGATATTTACCGACTTGCACGTCAGTCTTGCCTGCAGAAGGACATGGGTTGCATGACTTTACACAAGATCTATGCGTAAAACGTTGAGTTGTTGACTAGTGTTATTTGGCTTCCATTCCGAACGGGAGAGCGACCTGTTGGTCTGAATTTAACTCCAAGAGCATGACAGGCATGCGATACACCGTCACTGAAAATATCACGCAGGCCTTTCCGAATAAATATACGTCCATGTCTTCCACCACGGCAGGTGAAAGGTGTATCTGAGCCTGGTTAGATCACTCTGGGTTGAGTGCATTACGTCTATTTTGGTTCACCGATAGGCTGGATTCTTGAGTGGGGCAACAGACCCTCAATGTCCAAGAGAGTCTGCGTGAGATGGGAATGATGGGTCTTATTTTCAGCTGCCTACTTTCTGGTCTGTTTCAGTTGGATGCAGCGCGAATAAGCTAACGGCGACTGAAATAAAGCTGCACCTGATGCAGCTCAAGTGGAATTATCCTCCCGCTTTTAGCCCTCGCGTTAACTGGCACGGTCGCTCTGTCCCCGGAGCTGCCTGTCAGCAGGGGGTTCCAAGAAAACATCGCCAGCCCTCCTGCCACAGTCCAGGACACACGGCAGCGAGGGCACCTGCCAGCCAGTCGCTCTCTGGCAAAGCCACCGGTGGAGGAGATCCTTATTTTAATTGTCACGAATCCCTGTCACCGACCCCTCGGGACAATTTACGACAGGCTGTAAATAAACAGATTCAGAAAAGGAATACAAACTGTAGCACACAGAACTGGTCGTGGTCTGTGAACTTTGACGTGGGAAAGGACAGGTGTATATCCTTCAGCAGCAACAGTTAGAAGTACGTGGTGACAAGAGGTCAGAGTTCTGCATGCAGGTGCTCAAGGTAAATGTGCTTCATATAGAAACGTCACGCCCTCCCTGATCCGTGCAGGTGGTGGCAGCCATCAGTTTTGCGGAGAGTGTTTGGCAGCGGACGGACTCACCGATTTGGGTTTCTTGACAGGGCCGCTGTGGTCATACGAGTCTTTGGTGTCTTCCCAGGGGTCCTTGCTGTCCCCATTGGCAGCAACGCTGGCGTCTGCTCGGCTGTCGTGAGCAGCGACGGCCTGCGTCGAGTCGAGGCTCATCCTTCCTCCTTCCTCCGTCCGCTCATCCACCAGACTGTCCCACGGTTTCCCTCACGGTGTCCAACAGTGCACCAACCGTCCTGCAAACCACTACGTCCACCACGTTCTACCACCCACGGTGCCCCCTTCCCCACGCAGCCAACACCTCTAGTCTTAAAGATTAGTCCAAATTAAGCAGATGTTTCACCAAGCCGGGGGAAAGTTTACATCCGCACCGTTGTTTTCCGCTCCCCCGGTCGCCTTGATGTGCCGTCTCCCCCTTGGCTCCCTCTCCACTGCCCAAGATACTCGTACTCCCAGCCAATGCAGATGAGGCCCGCCCACCATCCTTAACGCTTTGCTGCCCGCTCTCCACACACACACACGCACGCACGCACCCACACACTGACCTCAGCCAATGAGCGGGACGCTCCCACGCGTCAAACACACTTCCTCTCACGCAGTTGGCTGCTGTGGGCTGCGCGTAGTCCGTTATTTACACCGCACGTCTGCCAGCCACGGCTCACGTTACGCCAATTGAACACGTCTGCCGTTCCGCGATCCCTGTTCCTGTCAAGCGCTCAGCTCGGCACAGCAGAAAGTCATCGATGCGTCTCCAGAAACACCTCAACCTCTTTGGAGACATCGCAGATTTACTGTTTGCCGGTTGACCTACAGGCTTGGCTGAAGGTTATACGAGGCTCGATATTGGCCGGGTGTTTTCAAGCATTTTGTACGTTTCATTTATATATGCACGTGTTGTCATGACAAACAACATAAACGTGTGGAATCAAATTCTCCCGAATGACCACCGTGGAATTAATTTTGCATCGAATTTGATTTTTCCACCACTGCTGGAAAATCATCAGCCAATATCTACTCTCTCTTTGCTCGTGTCCCTGCAGCTCCATTATTTCCCTGAATCCGGTTCAGTCCCCCAACACCCCCCCCCCACGACCGCTCTAATAGGATTGCAAGGCACGAGGACCAGTTGCTAAGCAGCAGTCAGACTCACTCCTCTCAGCCACTGCGCCTGCGCCCCCTGGTGGCCAAGCAAAGATACAGTGCCTGAAATCCAGCAGGTCAGATGTCAGCAATGTGACGATGCAGTAAGGTGAGATGGGCAGTCAAAGTTCCCCAGTTTTCCTCCCCAACGTGCCCGACAACCCCCATTCTCCTGCTCCATTTCTGCCCTCCCGATGGACACCTCACTGTGCGCCCAGAAATAGTAACGTTTACATATTCAAACGATATTAAATTCCACCCAACAGATGGGATGCAAATTTAATCCTGATGGTCCCCGCTGTTGGCCGTGCCCGGCTTTTCCATTTCAGTTAAAATGTCCATTTTCTTTCGCGTGTAATAAATCTCATGAAACACAGCCAACCACTGATCAACAGAAATGTCGGCGCTTCACCTATGGTGAGGTTGTGTTTGGCTTTGGAGCTCAACCTCCTCATTTATGGTTGTCTGTGCCTCTAGGGAGCAGCATCATCAACCTACCTGTCCCCCGAGTCCGTCTCCATTCCCATGGTAACAGTGTGATACGTTGCATCACGAAAGAGCTGTGACTCATCCACAGGTCTGATGCCTCGATACGGAGCCGCTGTTGTGCTGGGAGCTGAAGATGCCTGCATGCAAACTTTGCCGTGGTGTCGGCAACACGTATGACCTGTGAACGTAGAGCGTGAGATTGTGTTTATTTTGTAGTGAAACACAATTCAGCTGTTTGGACCCTCAAGGAGATCTGGGAGGCGGAGCTGTAACAACCTGGGGGGCTGGGGGTTACTCACCCCTAAAACCTCATAAACTGAAACACCTTTAAAAAAAAAAAAAAAAAAAAACACCGACAAGTTTCAGCTCACAGACATGGATGTTTTTAATTCTCTATGTATTAAAAATAATTACACATCTCTTTGTTCTAATAACCGTACAAGAACACTGAAAAATAACAAATCTGAGGTTATATTCATCTGAATAGGAAACTCAGACATCACAGCACACAAATTATACAAAGTTGAATCATATTGCACATGTTTGTTGCACGAATCTTACCTTTGATGTTGTCATTTCACTGCTGAATAAATATATATAGAAAGAGGAGCAAACAGATTTTCAAGGGAGTAAATTGGTGGTTTACAATCAGATAAATTTGGACATATTGCATTTGCAAAGTTGGACTGTGGTTTGCCTCTCATAGCTCTTATGATGGTTTCACCCACCTGGGGCTCACACCACCTTCCCATGAGAAAACCACCTGCAGACAGCGAGCCGACGGCTCCCTAAGTTACCGAGTCCAAGCTGGTTCACACCACCTGACCGTGTAAGATGGAGGTTAAACTTGCGCTCCATTTTCAGGATTCCAGCTCCTCATCTTACAAACACAGTTGCGACCAGAAGTCCGTTCACAAATAGTCATCCACAACTAATAATGGAAAAATTTGTTTTTAAAATTTACTAAATTCATTTTTTAATCTCTCAATTTGTTTGCTGCACATTTTATTATCAATCGGAACACCAGACATGATCTGCAAACACTGGGGACGTGAGCTGAATTAAGGCGGCCCTACAGTACTGTTCTGTTTGAGTTTTACTGACATAACTTTTGCAAAGCAGAAAAGTGCAAAAAGTGGAATTAAATAGATGAGTAAACGGGGGGGGGGGGGTTGGAGGTGAAGATTCGCAGTGCCACCGTTTGTAATATGAAGAGCCAGTGAATTCAGTGTTTGTCAGTTCAGTTTTCAGGAAGATTTTTGTCCCCTTAGTAAAGATTAAATGGGGGTTGTTTGAAAAGCCATTTTTGCCCAAATAAACCCTTTAGATACCTTTGCAGAACAGTTCCCTGCTGCTGCTAAAAATTACTGTACAACATATACTACATTTCAACAAAGCTTCCACAATAATATCAGTCAGGTAAGAAAAATAATTTTACTATTTTACTTTCACTACAGAATAACAGTTTTCACTTTAAGGTGACATTTTTTGTAACTACTTAAGTAACCTGACTCGGCTTTTCTTGCTCTTCTCTTTTATTCGAATATTTACATTATGAGAGACATCCACTCCACCAACCAATGAATAAAATAAACATTATTATCGCGAGAAGTTATTAGTTGTTGCTATTCTCAGCACTCCGGAAACATCATGATCAGTCATGTCTCTGTGGTGTTGGTTTCACAGCATTTTTGTACATGGAGCAATACTGGTGTTTATGGTTTTATGCGTTTAGCTGCGTGGGATGAGCAACAAAACGACACAGGTGGTTGAGGTGACTTTCAGAGACCCCCTCTGCAGGGGGCTTCCCACTGTCTGACTGGCCCGCTCTGCCCCCGCCTGCCACCCTCGCAGTGTCGGTTCAGCGTATCCCCAGAACCCACGATCCCACAAACCTCCTTGGTGACATCACATTACCACCACCCACAGCTTTGCCACTTCACTTCGCACCGGGGTCAATTTTGTCGAGGGTATTCGATAAATTTGGCGGCACTGGTGGTGCTAGTTTGGGGGGGGCATCCTGGCGAATCAGGTTGGTTCATATTTCCTTTAAGACACACAGTGACATCAAAGCTGAGCTCATTGCAGGAGTTCAGCTGTTATTCGCTGTGATTCATTGTGACAATGTCTACAATGTGATGGTTAAAAAAATAAATAAATAAAAGTGACCCTGTCCAAAAACCTTTGGCCTTCAGCACAGGTTACCTGTATAACTCAGGTAAGTAAATGGAAAATCCATAAAACCTCCTCAAGTCCTCACTAATAAAAGTGTGTCTTTTATGGCCTCGGCAGTTTGACGGTTCCATCCAAAAATCTGTCCCCTACCGTTGTCTGTACCTCTAAGAAAGCTAAACTTCTACAGGATCACCAGACATTGAATGGAGGAACAGATTCACCATAAAAATGCAAATTACCAGGAAAAAGGTAAGAAAGTGTCTCTGGGTGTCTAACGTCACCCTCCATTTTAATGTCGGTAAAGTGGGAATCCACATGTGGCAGTTCACTGCTTCTGACCCTAGGTGGCAGTACAGCCCCACTGCCCCGTCCACATTTCAACACATAACTGTAAGTAATTCATAAACGGAAACGACAAGACGGCATCTTCATTGCTCTGTGCTCAGAGGAGGCTGGCCAATGGTCACGCTAATGCTGTGCAACTGCGTCGTCACTGACGGCGTGTGAGTGTGTGTGTGTGTGTGTGTGTGTGTGTGTGTTTGTGGGAGAGAGACAGAGGAAAAGGTCCCCGCAAAGGTCAGCATAACACTGACACCCCCTCCACCCCACCACTGGGACCAACCACACACATTTTCCTGCTGTAATGCTGGATGACACAGACAAACTATCACAACACTACACACACACACACACACACACACACACACACACACACACACACACACACACACACACCCGCACGCACAAACACACCGACTTCTGATTGCAGCTCTGTGGAAGGTACTTGAAATAAGTGCAACATTTACATATACATAATATGTATTTATACATTTATATTCGTATATATGGTTACTATCTGAACATTTTGTTGCAATGTAAATATATAAGAAAAGCAGGTAACTGTTTCCCTCCTGCTTTCAGGTGTAACCACACCTGTACGGACTGTGTTATTACTATTAATGTGGGATAATTATTTACCCCTTTAAAAAGCTGGGTAATCTTTACTGTAGCAGGGTAAGTGGTCTGGATACAGTAGGTGGGATTTAACCCTTTACATTACAAGGTGAAAGCTCTAACAACTGCACCACCTGCTGTCTGCAACTGTGCCGTTTTTATATGTTACTAAAAACAGTGTGAGTATGTGTGTGTGTGTGTGTGTGTATTGATTTGGTATCTGCCCCCATCACCGACACCTACACCCACATTTCACACTTGTACCACAGACACGTCAAACTCGGCCGCTTCTTGTCTTCTGCTAGTGGGCAGCGATTAGTTGCTTTTTTTGTTGAGACGCCGCAGGGGGTCGGAAGAGCTGCACTCCACCTTCTGTGTGGTGGGTGGGGGTGGGGTTAATTATTCAACTGGCCAAAGATTGCTCTGTTTTCGGAGGCAGCGGAACTGGCGACCCGTGACTGGCATCAGAAACTGTGCCTGACGGTTCCTCCGTGACAGGTTGCGGTTGACAGCTGGTGTGGCCCTTTAAAACGCAGGTCCAAGAACCCCCCCACACACACACACACACACACACACACCGTACAATACAGGAACCAGCTGGACTGATGTGCTGTGGTCCAGGTGAAATCACCTCTCAGAAGCCCCACCCACAGCTGGGCCGATACAGATTAGTTTGGACAGGTCTTTATCTCTTTCTCTCTCTCCCCTCTGCTCTCAATTTCAGCTGCTCTCTGTCTCTATTGCATTACCCCCCCTTTCCTCCCTATCACTTCATCTCCCCCCCCATCCCCAGCTCTGCCCCTGACCCCGCCTCCCCCTCTCCCCCCCTACTTCTGCATGTCGCACTGCAGCAGGAGCACAATGGAGGGGTCGCTCTTGGCGGCCTCCTTGAACTCCTCCAGTGAGATCTCATCATTGTGGTCTTTGTCCATCTTGCTGAAGATCTTGTCAACACGCTGCTGCGGCGTTAGGCCGTCCTCGTTCATGCGCATCATAATCACCGTGCCCACCATCTTGTAGATGGCCTGTGTGGGGGATGGAGAGCGGAGAGACAGCAGAAAGCGGATGACCGGGACATTCTTGAGGTTGCTCTTGTGTGAACTGTGAAGTGCTAGCAAAGAACGAGAGCCCCTGATGCCCAAGGTCAACGTTCAATGGTCCACGAAGAGGGAAGAGACTCGTGTTTGTGACAAAAAACACTACACCACAGGTTACCCTCAGACTGCACGCATACCCCCAGCACACAAAGCGCCTCACCTCAATGATCTCCAACATCTCCGTGCGCGTGATCTTGCCGTCTCCGTCCAGGTCGTACATGTTGAAGGCCCAGTTGAGCTTCTGCTCGAAGCTGCCCCGGGAGGTGATGGACAGCGCGCAGATGAACTCCCGGAAGTCGATGGTGCCATCGCCGTTCTTGTCAAACGTGCGGAAGGCGTGCTGAGCAAACTTGGAGGCATCACCGTAGGGGAAGAACTAAAAGCAGCAAGAAGAAGGCAGTAGACATTTTTTTAACAGTCTGTACATTTTCCCTAGTAATAATTCCCAGCAGCTGAGCTGTCTTTTATAAACACTTGAGCATCTGTGCCGGTGGACCGTGCAGCCCCTGGAGGTCCCACCTTGACATAGAGCTGCTGGAACTCCTCGAGGTTCAGGATGCCCGTGGGACAGTCCTTCAGGAAGCCCTTGTACCACTGCTTCAGCTCGGCCTCATTGAACTCCGTGCTCTTGGTCAGGTCGGCCAGGACCTCGGGGGCCAGCTTGCTGTTGTGCTTACCCATGGTGCACTGGAGTGGAGGGCAAGCACACACACAAACACACACAGTGAGATGAAGGTGTGGTTACATTTGATCCAGGGATTCCTTGATCCTCCACAAAGGTGCAGTGTAAACACCACCCCTAACTGTCAGACAGCCACCGGTGCTGTGGAAAATCAGTGACCAGACGCTGTCCTTTTCCTCTCTTACTCCCACCGAAGTCTTAGGGACGATGAGCGATTGCTGGACACAGTCCAGACGTGCGTTCAAACACAGATTTATTTAGGCGTTTTGGTTCCGAAGGATCAGCCAAAGCAGTTCTGGTGAAATACGAACTTCTTGTTTGGACGGAATAACATCTCGCGTCTGAAAAAAGACACGTTCTGATGTCATATTCAGAACAACAAAAACGGCAATCGCAACCCCCCACAGAGACAGACGATGGAAATTTCCCACCACACACACGCGCACACGCACGCACACACTCTCTCTCGGCTCCAATACAGAAAATTGAAGAACGCAGTTGAATGTCTGGTGGGGTTTCTGTGTCGTCGTGGCTGACAGGAATTGGGCGGCAGGGAGACGGCAGCACCGGAGCACCGGAATAAACCGCCCAGCTCAGGCTGGCGCTCTAGAGTGTCACCCGGGGACCCCCCCCTCCGGCATACAGTGCCCACCTACACAAATGCGGCAGCAGCGCTCCAGGCAACCCGTCACTCAGTGAGTGGGGCTGCGACTGAACACCACCCACCCCCACACAGCTATACAGTGCAAAATGCTGCATATAGTCAAGTACATTTCAACACACAACTCTTACAGTGAGAATCTTCAAGCACAGGCTCCACCCACAGAGAGGCCTGTCTCCACCCACACGTATAACAGGCTCCACCCATAGAGGGGCAGGGGGGCTACCTCAGCCAGGGGTGCGGCTTGAGTGAGGACACATCCGCGATTGACTATGCGGGACTCGTGTGTCGGAAACTTCCACTGGTCACAGTTAGAAACATCGCCTTTCCTTGCGGGTCGACTGTGCGGCGCCACTACTCGCGCCAGAACTTTCTATCATGTTAACTGGTCCAACTGCTGATTGCAAAGCATCAAAGCACGACATTTCCCGGACTCGCATCCATGGCCCTCTCACGATGTGAGAGCTGCAAAGGAACCAACAAGTCAAAATCTGTTTCGCTTTAACACACTCCGCACGCTCGGTGGAACAGGAAAATGTGTAAGTGGTGACCCTGCTGAACCTCACAGAGGTCAAAGGTCGTCAGAATGCATGGAAGCAGTGTACGGTGGACTAGGTAGGAGATGGGACCCCACAGAAAATGGAAGGGAAGCGCCACCTGCGAGGTACAACAGCGGCTTTAAATAACCTCCTTCTGGACATTCTGTTCCTTAACCGTCTTTCAGCAGGTGGATGGATGAAGGCAGCCACAGGACACACGGTTTTGGCGGGGAGCAGCACGGCGCAGTGGTCAATGTGAATCCCACCTCCTGCTATGGCACCCCTGACCGAGCTGCTGTTTTGAACCGATCCAGTGAAAACTGCCCCGCTGTACAAAAGTGTAAATAAAGTAGCTTAGTGTACAAACAGTGTAAATCACCATGAAGATGTGACAGTAATAAATAATAACAAAACAGGAAAAACAATTCTGTAGGCCTGATCAGCAGCTGTGTTTTCCTTTAGTTGTCACAGAAACACTCATCCCATGTGGGTGAAGCGAGTTAAACAGGTGGTTGTCCTGCACACACACACACGCACACACGCACACACAAACACACACACACACACGCACACACACAAAATGCCCTGGATTCTTTTCAGACAGAGTGTCAGTTCGGCTAGAAGGGTCACACACTCCTTCACAGCAGACACTCTGCGAGTGGACAGACACACACAGACACACGCCTTGTCTCCTTGACAACAGTGGGCTCTTTTGAGATGGAAACCTGAGTCATGTGACGTTCTGGGAGGGTTTCATTCAGACGATGCTCCTGCATCATTGGTCCCCACGGTAACGGGTGCCGTAGCCACCGGCGGACGATGCGCCACAGCAACCTCTGCCCTGGGTCTCCAGGTAGCATGCCGCCATCCTGCCTGCATGAGGGGGGCTCTGACTGCAAAGCATAAGGCACTCGGTTGTTCCCACGGTGCTTGGAGTCGCGGTGGAACAACCGTGTGCAGGTCAGTGCCAGAGTATGTTTATCACGTAATTTCCCAGAAATTAAACAAAAAAAAGACACGCGAATGAAATGAAGGTCAAGCGTGTGTTTCCGCTGTCAGGACTTCAAAGGGGTCAGAGCGCAGTGGGGTGCTTGGAAGGGCAAGTTAACACACCATCTCACAGCAGCCCGTGGAGACCCACACAAACACATGCAAATACACACAGCGCCATCTTGGGGTGTCAGTGTGAGTCATCAGACAGACAAATGACTGGATGATAGACAGACAGATATAGGCAGATAAATAGGTAGATATGGTTATTATTACTCATCATTATTTATCTCACACTTTTCTCTGTAGCCACTGACAGTATAAGGTTTTTACCCAACTTGCGGTGATTTACTCATTTATGCAGCACGGAATTTTTTACTGCATCAGTAGCTTAAATCAAAAGTCCTACAGCAAGGAGGTGGGATTCAAATCTGGGTCCTCCCATTGCGCAGCGACAGCTCTAACGGCAGCACCACCCGCTGCCCCCAAAGTACGACAGTAGATGGACTTCTGCATGGACTTTCAATCCTGACACAGTCGCTGCTTGGACACCAAAAAAAGGAGGAGACACTTTTCACAAGAATGTTTTGAAAACACCCTTCAACTTCCCGTGTCCTCGCCAGGCCACAGAGTCAGATGTCAGCGTGAGGCGGTGGCTTTGTTATGAAAGGTGACGCCATTAAAGCTTCTCGAACTGCTCTATTTTTTTTTTTTTGCATGCGTTACCTAGGCTACCTTTCAAGTTAGCGAAACCTCCTCTGCAGAAGTAAGCACGTCACAGCCCCCTCCCCATAAAAAACACACAAAATTAGCACAATAATCGCATTAGCGCTGGTTCTAGGGTTACGTGTTATTAGCACTCAATTCTGAGCATGGGATGCCCTTTTTTTGTGGAAATTAAATTACGCTCCTGTTGTACAGTGGTGATCTGAGATCAGCAGCTGGGTCAAAGCCGCTTACATTCCACTCAACCCCCTGGTCCGCATGTGGCACTCGCTCACCAAGGCTGGCGGGGATAGTGAATGTGTGCTCACATCAGTCTTTTTAGGTGAGATGGCCTCCGTTGCAGTCAGACCGACTCCACTTCCTCCTCACTGGGACTTGGGATCAACCCCCCCTCCTGACAGGACCCACTTTATGACTAGAGGGCAGTGTCCGGCAGACCCTGGGTCACCTGGTTGCCAGGAGACAGGAGGGGGAGGTACTGCTAATCAAGGGACTTTTCGTACTGGTACAATAAATACTACCCTGTATAAGTGGGTAAATCACTCTAATTATCTTAGTGTACCGACCTCACAGTATAAGTCACCTTGGGGAAGAGTGTGAGACAGATGTGAACATACTTGAGTCCTCCTGACATGTTTCTGAGCTCCGAGAGCATTGAGAAGCCTTTCAGCACGGGTCTTCTGGGCCTCTAGTATGACTCGGTCATGGATTTGAACCCTGGGCCTTGCTGTACGGTGGACAGCATATGGTTGAGGAAACCGCAGACATTCACCAACCCTGTAACTGTGAAGCACCTTAAGCTCCGGCTTCGCCAGGTGGAGAAACTGAGATTTCAAAACCTGAAGTGAACTTTGAACCCTATGTTGCTTCAAGGTGACCACAAATTATCCATCGATCCATTATGAGTAACCGTCTGTCCAGTAGAGGATGGCTGTCTGGTTTGTCCAGCACGGGACTTCAGGCCGTCACAGGGCACTTTTCAAGCGTGACACATTTGCTTAATTTAAGGCTGCCCAAGATCTGAAGATCTTTCCAAGGGTCACTTCCTGTGGACTGGTGTAAAACACCACGGTCCAGGTCATCTTGAGCACACACTGGTGTCAGACAGAGGAGTGTGGCTGTGTCGCATCTGGCACTAAAGAGTCGTGTGAAACAAGACCCCTGACTGCGCGGTACGGACGACTCCCCCATCCCAAGGTTTTTGTGAGCGCAGCTGGCTGCGTCGCATGCCGTGTGCGGCGTGACCTGCATAGCGGTTTACTGCCCGTGTCCAGCAAGTGTCCCCAGGCAGGATCAGATGAATTCAGCCACTAAAGGGCTTTGACAGCATCTCCTGCTATTAGAATCGCTGAGCTTCATCACAGTCACGTGAAAACATGGCATCTCCATCAAAGGTGGTACAGAACCTGGCTGCAGCTAGAAAAACAACTGGAAAAACAACACAACGACAGCTGAAACCTCCATATTTTCTTTACTATCTAGTTTTGCACAAAAAGCTCAATTCCGCTGAGCTCATTTGCATACTTTTGTGCCATTAGAGGAAGCGTTGCCCAGAGCATGGATCGAACGTCTGGCCCCATTAGCACAGAAAGTGACAAAGAGGAGCAGAAAGTGACTGTGAGGGACGTGCGCGGGGGGGGGCGCTCCCACTGCACACGTGAGCCTGTCGGTTCAAAACCCAGGACGAAATGCGTTGCACCCTTGAGACTTACGTTAAACTTACCCTGGACCACGTTACGCATCAGAAATATGCAGCAGAGGCCGCCGCTCATTAGGTCTGCGACACGAGGTGGGCGACCAGCTGATGACCATGTCCAGAACAAGGTGAGGTTTGTGCTCCGCAGGTTAGGTGTGAGTTGAATCACACGGACAGATGAGCACCCTGAGCTGTGCGCGACGCCCTTTGCCAAACGACGTTAATTAATGTTAATCGGTGGAATGTTCCAGAAGGTGCCGCTGCTGAGAGCTAAAGGATCTCAGTGGATTTCTGTGGACGGCACTGATTCACTACCTTTCGACAAAGGACACGTTCACTCTGCTTAACCCTTACGATACGCACTGCACTGCTTAAGCTCTGTATTTACCTTGTTTTCCCACAGTACACTACAATTCACGCACCGAAGGCCAACTGAACCTGGTCACCTGGACAGGACGTAACGGCACAGCTGGACAAGAGTGGACAGGTGAACCGTGAGCGGTTGTGCACTGTGCAGGAGTGCAGTAACTGCAGGTAATGCTTTGCACACACTCATCACCCCCCCAACACACGACCCCCGCCATCATTGTTACTGTTTGTTAATTAACCCCTGCAGTAGGAGGAGTCAAGACAACGAGTGACTGGGGCACTGCTGGTGGTATCCACAGCTAGCAGGGTGATGTCACCTGGACAGGGGATGAAGATGGGGACAAGAGGAGGGTACAGTGCCAGTGCCGCGTACACACACACACCCACCCACACGCATACACAGCCCTGATCTCAGCCCTCTGGCCATCACGCATGCTGGGAGTTTGACGACCTGACGGTCACTTTGTGCTGTTTGACCGAATTCTTGTGTGAAAGTCCATCCGGAGATCTTCACTCTGCATGGTGTCGTTGGTGGTTCCTTCAGAAATGATCCCGTTTGACTTTGGATGCTGTGGGCTCTTTGACACAAATGGTGCGCGATGACATACCAGCACAGGACACGGTCATCACGCGGTCATCACGCACCCACCGTGACCACTGGAGACACCTGTACTTGATGTGCCAGTTCTGTGACAACCTCAGTCAGCACCTCTCTCTCTCACACACACACACACACACACACACACACACACACACTATATTCAGTACATTTAAATGCATTGAGAGAAACATAGGTGAGTGTAATAAAAGCATTACTATTTTTTTCTTTTTTTCCCCATTACTCTTTAACCTTTGTTGCGTTCTCGCCAAATTGGACCTTTTTACAACTTTTCTCTGCCATGAAGACAATAAGTAGTAAAAATAAGTGTGGAACTTGTGAAAAAGACTGTGAATGAAGGTGGTTAAAAACTGTAACGCAGTATTAGGTGATGATCTGTGTTTTATAATTAGTTTATAAACAAAATTAACGGCCCGCCCACCCGCGCTCGCGACGACCAGAAACAGCGCTGGATGTAATGCGCCAAATTCCGTGAGAGATTCGCCGTCGTGCAGCGCGCGGTGCTACTTATTTGCCTGAATTGCTAATTGAGGAACGAGACAATTTCTTTTTCCCACATTTTGTTCACTCACCCGTTCGCGGACGGTCCTTTCGGTCCCTGTTTTTCTTCGACGTGTCGCAGGCACGGCGTTCGTGCAGATGTTGTGCAGTTGACGTGCAGCTGCACCACCGGCGCTCGCGCACACAGGCTCGCGGGCGCACGCTCCGTTCGCCGTCCCCACAGTGAATGAACGGACCGCCCGCGTCTCCCTGCCAACGCGTTCCCGCAAGCCCCGCCTCCTGCGGTCGCTTATTGGCCGCCGCGGCCGCTGGTGTGTCTTTCCATTGGACGGGCTCTGAGGCGGGCTACTGGGCGGCTCGCGGGTTGCTCATAGCGCGTGCGTTCCGCTCGCTTCGCCGCGCGGACGCGGTTTTACATTGTTGTGCGTTACTGGATCAAAGTGGGATTTTTTCGTACGGTGTATAGCATTTTTACACGCAACATTTTGAATTTAGGCTCTGTTATTTTGCATCTTTTCACTGCTCCCAACGTCCCCCTCGCACTGTTTCAGACGTAAAAAAGCTGCATTTCTAGTATGTCCATTAACATCAATATGGTGGCATCACTGGCTTGTACCGTTCACCTGAGACCTGCACCAAACTGAGCTTTACACCTTCTTTCTTCACCCTGCTGCTCCTCAGTCCCGTGAAGCTGGTTTTCTGAGAGGATCCAGCAAAAAGAGGGACCGAGCTCAACCTGTGCCCTTCACCGCAGCCCGATGGGGGACAGAGCTGAAGAAAAAGCCGGGGAGCCTCTAACCCGCTGATGTCATCCGCAGTGCGGCCAGGCGGTCCGAGGGTGATGGCATCACCGTCCCTGTCGGAGTGGCCAGATGCAGTCGAATGTAACATTCATCACACTGTAGCTTAGCAACCCCGCTTTAGAGGGCTTGGCCTATTGGTAATGCAGTTAAAATGGCTGCCATCATTGCGGGAGATTGAGGGTTTCAGTCTCCCGAGGAATGTCTGCATAAAGATGAACTGCTGGCCCATCGCAGTTGGTCTGGAGTGCTGCTTTTGAAATGCCTGCACCTTCCCAACACTCTAATGTCCCTCCATCGGAAAAGGCGCCCACTCAATGAGCAGAGGGCCTGGAACCTGCCTGGTAGCGGCTGTCATGGAATCCAGCGAACATCTTCCAGACTGTCGCTCACAGTGCAGTCGACTCAGCAGCAGAGGCCTCTACATTTACATTGACGCACTTGGCAGGTACTTTTCTCCAAAGTGGAGGAGTTGGAGGAGCACAGAGCTCTTCAGTTCAATTTGAGTTATTTTTATTGAGGGATCATTTCGCCAGAGAAGCACCACTGAACGGCGTTATAGGCTGCGACACTGGAAACAGAAGAAGACAGCAAGATGAAGTCAGCAATCTAAGCAGGTATGGTTAACTGTGTGGTTACAGTGCTCTGCAGTGCACCTCTCCTTTCTTTGGGGCTAATACTGTCATAATCCTCATTCTTTTTTCTGATGCTTGTACCACATGGTCTGGTCCCTCCCCCATGGGGGCAGGGTATACTCTGTTTTTGATTTATTGCACCACCCCTCATCATCGGGGCACCGGCACCCCCGCTGCACACAGAGCGGAATGTCTGTTATTCGCACGCGATCGCTCTGTCAGCACACGCAAACTTGTGGGCTCCTGCTTTCGCATCTTGGCACCTTTTTTCACCTATTTTACACGTGTCCCACATTCTCTTCTTAATCTCAAAGTTTAATGACAACATCAGGATGACGCTCATAGGGCCTGGAGTGAATTGGTAGGAGACGCTGACCTCAGACATGCTTACTGCAGTTACAGAACACACACCAAAGATCTCAGCTGAGAAGGAGGAGAATTGCCATTTTACCCCCTTTTCACTACATTTTAACCTCTCAGCATTACATTTTTTTTCACAGATGCATATCGTTACAGAGATATATAAGAAATAACTGTGATTCGGATGAGATGTTCAAAAATACTGTTCTAGTGTATTTGCATTTTCAAATGCATAATGTTAAAATGATCCTATTTATTACTGTATTCAGTAGGCCGGCTCCAAGTTGAGAAGAAGGAAACAAAATTTCACAGTGACCAAAAAGCAAAGAAAAATAGACCTCTGGGGGGAGGGGGGTCCAAGTACCAGTAGCTGACCAGCTGCTATAATACTACTAGGGGTATCAGGTGATGTGGAGCCCAAAAAGCATATTGATGACAGCAGCCCAGTGACCCTGCAGGTGGCATGATGTTAAGGGCTCAACTTATGACCAAAATTATAGGTTTCTTCCCAGGAGGGGAAGTGCTGTCGATAGGCGAGGCACGGAGCTGCAGTTAGAAAACAGCAGACTGGGAACGAACACAATGCAATTGCACTGTCCTCCAGACAGGAATCCCCTCCCCCACAGCTCGCGGTTGCCCCACAACCCCCACTAAAACTGCCCTGCTCCCGCAAGTGGTGCCATTAGAGGCATTTTGCTCAGCTGCAGGATCTACACTCCGAACACTGCTGCTCACTTTGTTTTTCTTACTTTATAAATATCAAGGCTTGTAAAATGAGTCATGGGAAGTCTGTGCAACACCTCCCGATATTATTCACCTGTCATGCTGTCTTCTTACGGCATAATAACTCGGGGGACGTTGAGTGCCGCTGATGGCGACTAGGCGTCGAATGGGCGTTCCGAAATGGGGTCTACTAGGAAATGTAACACTGACAGATTCCTCTCTCGCCTACACTATCTCAGCCTGATTCATGGGCCTGTTGCACCCTACATGTAGTCCCCCCCCACTCACACATACACGTGCACACATGCACACACAAACATGTCGGTTTCGGGACTTTGCATTAACATGCTCTTTAATGAAAGCATTCCTGTTACATGCTGGCGAATAGATGTGGACTCCTGCTAACAGTCTATATAGAGCACATCCAGAATGTTCTGTACTCTGCTAGCGTACTTAGTGCTGAAAGGGGTGTGGTGAATATCTCTGTGATTGAGTCCTTCAGTCCTTGAGTCCTTGCTGGTCATCTTTTTCCTCTCCCCCCATCTTTTCAAGTGTCACTCTCCTTTTCCAGGGAATTCAGTTTTCACATTGTATGTCCATCCATCCATTATCATTAACCACTTTATCCTGGTCAGATAAAATATTGAGAAATCAAAAGATCATTTTTTTGGAATTTTCAGTTTTTAAGGATAATTTACATAAATACATTTCACCTCCCACAGGCGTCTCAGCAGGGTCTATTTGTTCATCATTTACTATCGCATGTGGACTTTTCCCCCAAAATGGTCTCAGAAATGTCAGAAATGTTGGGAGAATGTAAGAAGTCCCGCCTCCTCGCCACCTGCTCCACCAGACACAGGTGATTCCGACCGCACACCCCCCCCCCTTGGGATGGAGCCGCAGCTGGTGCTGTTTGACTTGGAAGAAACACCCTCATCACAGGCCAGGCGGGGGGGGGGGGCATCCTTGTTAACTAGTTCCGTCACTTCACCCCCTGGCCTGGTGCATGACATCAGGTGGCACTCGGCAGGGCCCTCGCCTCTCTGCAGGGGAGCGTGTGATTGGCCAATTGATTGGGCAGCCGGCCAACGGTGTACCCACATCACCGGGAACCTGTCCTCTACCCCGGCAAAATGCCAGCACCGTGACAACGCCCTAAACTGCTCGCTAATCTTGTAATCCTCGCTGACCCTCACATAATTCAGCAGCAAATTAATTAAAAACCACACACAGTTTAATATGCACTAAATATCAAAACATTTGGTATTATTACACTTTTCACAGCCACAACATTTGATTCGATGTGTAAAATTCTTGTCACTGGTGCTGTTTTTTCGCAACCACTCAGATTGTGCTCTGGTGCTGCAATTTCCTGGGGACCTGGCGGCGACGGTGGCCAACTGCCCGTCAACTTGCCCTCAAAATATCCTCCCGCCAACGCCAGAGAGGAGCGCACGATCGCGGATTAGGACGACCTTTCCACTCGCCGCAAAGGGCATCGCGCTCGCCCCCCACGCCCCTTCTCTCCACTTGCAAATCGTGTCAGGAAAACAAATTAATTAGCATCTGGAGACAGGAATCTGTTCCACCGACTAATTACGAGTGGCAATAATTAAGTGGCGGCGGTGTGGCGTGCGGGTGCGAGGGGGCGTCGGAGGGGTGGAACAATCTGCGGCCAGGCAGGCGTGGTCACGGCCCGCTTGGTACTCCGGTACACTCCACTTAGCGGAACCCATGACCTTTATGGAACTGGGCTTCTCTCTGAGTGTCTGATTCAAAGGACATGGGGGGTGGGGGGGCATTTCCTCCTGCTTGGCGTTGTGTCTCCTATTGACAACAACAACAGCAGCAACACTGAACCATAAGGCCAGCAGGTGGAGTAGTGACTAGAGCTGCCACCTTATAAGCAAAAGACATATGTGACTACCCTAGTCTGAGGTTGAGACGATCATTTAAAAATTACCCAGCTGCACAGAGGGGTAAATCAATGTAAGCAGCTTAGCTTTGTAACTTTGAAGAAAAGTTTGAGCAAAATTCCACCTATTCATCATAATTAATTATTTAGCCTGGGAACCAGGCTATGAAGAGGATGAGACAACAGGCCAAACACAGGGTGGCTCCACACATCATGTGCATCTTACAGTGACCAGTTAACCTCAACAAATGTCTTTGGACTGTGGGAGGAAATTCACACCTGAACAGTCCAGGAAGTGTGAGGCAGCAGTGAACCACACTCTGAAGGAATTTACTAAATGTTTACAGTAAAGCATTTTATTATTATTATTATTATTATTAATAATAATAATACTAATAATAATAATACTAATAATAATAATAAATTTGCAATTTTTCCCACTGTTCAAACAAGACACTTACTGGAGCTTTGAACACAGGGACCTCCTCAGGCCCGATCCTGGGAGTCAGACCAGTCATAACCAGCGTGGAGCCTCCTGCTTTTCCAATAAAAAAGTATTTGATGTCAGTGTTAGCAGCAGAACAGCAGATGTGTTTATCTTAAAAAAATATATTTGAAGATCATTTTAGAAGCAAGAACTACGTTAAAGAATCCGTGACGATAACCAGATGCCAACGGTTCCCTGGCTGGAGCTGCTGATGCTCCGTGAGATGCGGCGGGTGGTTGGGTCGCAGGCAGCTGTGTGCACGATGTTTCCGATCAGGGTGCTGGACTAGCTCCTTTGTGCGGGAAACTTCTGGAATAAGGGCTTTATCACGATTGTCCCCTGCAGCAGAGGTGACGGATGGTCCTGCTGCACGGCGACCTCATGCCCAAAGCAGAGCAGGGCGTGTGCACCCATCTCGCTATTAATTAATTAATTAACTAATTAATCAGTGGCTCGCCGGGGCATCCGTCTTCACCGCAGGGGGCGGGCGACAGGCACACTAATTGCTTTCTCTGATGAATAAATGGAAACGGAGAAGCATGAACCGCCGGCGGTTTCCACGGGCCGAGGTTGCGCGTTACCCATAAGACCTCAGCGCAAAGCCGAGGGGCGAGTTGACTGTCGATACGAAGGCGCGAGTGTCTCTGCATCACAGACGGGTGTCACGCGATGCCTGGAGGGAACTGGGGGGTGACGGGAAACTTTAAAAGCCGTCTTGAGTGCAAGCACCTCGGGTGGGCTCAGTGTGGGGCAGTGTGCGGAACGCCATCTTACTGCTCCATCAGCCCTGCTGTCCTTCCTTGAGACCCCCCCCCACCCCCTCTCTGAGAGAGGCGGGAAGACCTACGCTTGTTCGTGCTGCGTTCTGCCCTTTACCCTCACACTCCTCCTCTGCTTTTCGCACTTTTCCATCTTCCCCCCCCGCCGCCGTGTCCTCAGCCAGCTAACGGAATCACACGCCCCCTTTCTCCCACCACTTTGCGCACCTGTCGCACACTAATGCAACGCGCTACAAGGGCTGTGGCGGGCCTGACCCGGTTTCCGTAGCAACGGCAAATCGGACCTCAGGCGTAGCCGAGAGTCTGCCAGGCACGCTGACGCCCCCTGCGACGTTCCCTCCGGCAGTTCCTCCTCTCCGCCTGTGGCGGAACGGTGGCTCTCGCAGACGGGTCCTCGGTGTCCTCGAGGAGTCCGGCCAACACCTCCTGTTGACCTGCAGGTAACACACTGCTGGTTACCCTCTTTCTGTCCTGCTCTTCTCACTCCTCACTCTGTTGCTTCACCAGCATTCGGTCGCCATCACAACAGGCTCAGGAATCGCAGCCAACATACGATATTTGATAAAGGACACTCTGCAGGCAGCACCTTCACACATAGTAAACACATTTACCACTGTCCATGTAGACAACATCAAGAGGTACCCAGTGCCCCTTTGTGAAGAAATGTGCCCCTTTCCAATTTGGTCTATTTTCTGCATCTTTTTCACATGAAATTTGAGTAGAACTTTTTGACAGTTCTATTAAGAAAGCCAGAGAAAGAAAAAAAATGACACCACTATTGTTTTTATGTCATTTCCTCGGTGAGGAAGACAATGAAATGTGCATCAAGTGAGAAAAAATAGTGTCATTCACTGTCATTAACTGGTTGCCCCACCGTTAGCTGCTCTGACTGCAACTAAGCGCTTCTGGGTGCTGTTGGCTGCTGGCCTCAGTCCTCCGTGGAGCTGCTTTAGCAGATGACACCAACAACACCGCTGTCACCTTTTCTCTCCCAGGCTCTGTTCACCCACCTTTAGAAGTGACTGAAGCATCCAGTCAAATTTAATAGAGAGGAATTGTTAGGAGGGAAAATACTTTTCACAGCCTCACATACATCTGCACTGTGTGTGTATATAAGATGACAACCAGCTGATGGAAAATAACACCGATTATATGTGGTGGACATAAATTATAAATCATAGTGGACACAGTCAGTGCGAGGACTGTGTGTATATATCTGTACACATACACTGTAACAAGACATCAGCCACAATATGCACTTTATAAATTGTGCCGATTCGTCTCATCTTAAATATTTAAATGAGGGCTATTTACATGTATGTAATTAATTTTGGAGAGTTGCTACTGAACTGATGCAGCCGGTGTGAACTGCTGTTTAAAGTGTCATCTGGTCTAAAGTGGTAGGCAAGTGTGCACGTGTGTGTGTGTGTGTGTGTGTGTGTGTGTGTGTGTGTGTGTGCGCGCGCGCAGGCCACTGTCCTCGAGGAGGGTGTAGCCACCACAGAGGGCAACCTGGCCAAGCGTGGGGTCCCGACTCGCTGGACATGCCAGAGATCTCCACTTCAAAGGTGCACAGAACCAGAGTGCAGATTAAAGCGCAGTATGTATCAAAGGGCCTCAGGTGGTCTGTGGCTGGCAGGTGTCTGAGTGTCCGTGTGCCGGCGGCAGCGGGGGGGGGGCTTATTTCTGACGTTCAGTGTTCTGGAGGGCACCCATGTAGGTGTCTCAGCTGAGGTGTGTGTGTGTTTGTCTCTGGAATCGCACGCTGTGTGTACTGGAGCTGCACACAGTCCAGGTCCAGTCCAACCGTCCCCTGCTGCCTCATGAACTGTGAGCGCAGACACAGAGGAACCAAACCGCTTTCTTTTTAGTATTATTTGCTTGTTCGCGTCCAACGTGGAAACAGACGGAGGAGGGAGGGGTTGTTGTGTGTGTGTGTTTAAATCGCTCACACTCCAACATCAAACAGATGTGCGTGTGCAGGAAAAATCCTCTTTTGTGTTCGAATGCTTCCGTGTGCCAGGAGACGTTGGTTCCCAAACACTGGCGTGAGCTGTTGTGGGCCTATCGCTATGGCAACACCACGGCACCGACCCGACTTGAGAGGACATGGCAGCGAGCGGCCCGTGCAGACGCAACCGCTCCTCTGCCATCCCTCTCAATTTCCAGCTATCGATCAGACCACCCACAAAGGGGGGGGGGGGTGTCAGGGCAGGGTGGGGCAGGCCGTTGTCAGGGAAACACACTCACAGGCGTGTCTATTTATAACTGTGTGAAGACTGGCACAGAGAGCGAACAGAGATGTGCGTGACGGCAGCCCCCTCCGAGGGCATGTTCAAGTCCAGGGCGTGTGCAGTCAACCGAGTGGGGCCGCGAACCTGTGTGACACTCTAGAGTGTGTTTCTGTGTGTGTGCACGCATCAGAGGGATCCGCAGTGGACGTGATCCTCGGCCGAGCTGCCATGTGGTTCCACGACTATCTGGGCCTGCGGGGGGCGCAGCGGTTCTCGTCGCCGTCTTCCAACCAGGAGGCCCGGGTTCGAATCAGCGGTCGGTACAGTACAGTAAGAATGAAGAAGCAGCTCTTCCTGGGTCGACAGTACAAGACACATCACCTTGCTCAGCCGGGGGCAGAAACTGCGGTGCCGCTCCAACTCTCCGGTGCTTACGCGGGTCGGCCATTATCGCAGCACACACTCAACCTCCCGTTTCCTAGGTAACGCCGGCCCCTCTGGATGCTTCCCGTGTGGCTCTCGGAACCATCGAGCGGCTCAGCATCACCGGGTGGGGGGTGTCGCCTGGAAGGGACACATAGTGGCACTCAGTGACGTTCCTCCTGTGCCCTGCGTGTGCGCGATTCTCCGGCTGTTTGTTTAGGCTGGAACGGCAGTTGCGGCTGATTTGACCCGCCGCCTCCCACCGTCTCCCACCGTCCCCTCCAGCAGCTCTGCAATATGGTCAGGCTCTAAGTGGCCGCAGGTTACCATGGCAACACAGCGGCGGTACGGGGCATGCTGTGCATTTCCAGCCCACGCACACATACTCACACACTCGCAAAAATAGTCACACGCACACACACAGACACACACACACATACCATCCCAGCCACCTTTTACGCAGAAAAACATTTTAAAAAGAATGGAAAAACTTTTCCAGACTTTAACGCACCTGCTGAAGACGCTGAAGGCGATGCTGTCGGTGTTTTCTTATACACACCCTGTCCTCAGCTGAGCAGCCGAAAGCAAAGTGAGCGTCACAAAACGCGGCGCGAGTCCAATCCTGTAGAGCGGACTGCCCCCTAGTGGAAGAAGCGTGAAATACACGGAAAACCCAAATTTGGATGAGATCAGAGCAGAACCGCTGCTTGATAAAATGTCACAAACAAGGTAAAAAAAAAGAGCAGAACTGATACCGGAGCAATACTAGGAACGGACCTTTCCTGCAAACCTCCGTTTCTCCCCGGTTTGCAGCAGCAATAAAACAAACTGCGAGTAGAGCGACTCTGTAAAGCTGCTGGTGTGACATTTACAGCTAAAACCTTAAAACTGCAGCAGAAGGTTGCTGCCTCAGGCAGGCGTGGCTCAGGTAAACCCCCAAAATCACTCACATCACACAATCTTCCAACTGGCTTTGGCTGGACGGTCCTCTTTACTGCCACCTGCGTTGTGGAGGATTAATTACAGCTGCTGTCAGCGGCGGTTCCACCTGCTCACGATTATTTACATGTTGTTCTAACTGTCCATCAGTCTGAGGCTGGAAAACACTGCAAACAAAAGTTAAATGGCACATTGACTGTAATACAGGCTTTTATAAAACATCCTCTTCTCAATTTCTCATTTCACATTTCTCAATATCCGCAGGGCATTTGCCGGCAACCCTTCCGGACCCCTGTGTGGGGTCTCTTTGTTCCGCTTAATTACTTTGATGCGATTCAAATGAATCATCTGCGATTTGGATGAATTAATTACGCCGCTCGTCCCGTCACTGACCCACCGTGGCCACTAGATGGAGACAAAGCCTCAGAAGTTTGGGTTACTACCGTCGTGATGAACGTTTGATAGACTGATGGTAATGCGTGGCTCTGGAGCAGCAGTTCCAGCAAAATCATTGAAATTTTAACACATTTAGACTTTATTTTTAATTGTCTTTTGTTTCCATGCCGACATTGCTTTTGGAGTCAGAGACAGAGATTGTTTGTCTGACTCAATATACTGATCAATATTTGTTCAGCAGCCGAGATTTTTCACATCCACAAACCGGGTGGTTTTGGGGGTGAAAGGGGGTTTGGGATGGAAAGCGGGGGGGGGGGGGGNTCTGGTTTTCTTCTGCAGAGGCTGTCCCTGTGTCTGTGATGTGGGGACAAACCCAGTGTGGGGGGGGAGGGGGGGGGGGGGGGGGGTACGTTCAGGTGAAGAGGCAGCTGCTCATGTCGTGTTTAGTTTTGCACAGCTGCGGTACCTGTAACACACGACCAAAAAGCACAGTGGCTTCATGTGAACTTTGGCATCACAGTGCAGCTCAGGCCAGTTGTTTTAACAGCTGAGATAAGAGCTGAGCAGGTATGCAAATGAGGAGGTGGAGCAGCAGCCATGTGGGGACAGAGGGGCACATGCCGGTCTTCCATGCTACAGCGTCACCCTGCTGCAGAGGTGCAGGGGTGCGGTGTGGATGTCACACCCCACACTGACTGAAATCTGTGCATGTGAGTCCAGAATAAGTATGTGGCATATTTGGCATATCTCAGGTTTTCTATTTCAAATGGGAGTATGGAATGCAGACAAGCACACACACACACACACACACACACACACACACACACACACACACACACACACACACGTGCTCTGTGCTACTGGGCAGTCCTGTGAGTGGGAGCAGCTGTTATTTACCCACACTCTGTCCCAGCCTGGTCTCAGGGTGGGGGGTCACAGACGGAGGGAGGCTGTTTCGGGGGTGGCAGTCATCTCAGATGTGTGAGTGTGTGTGTGTGTGTGTGGGGGGGGGAGTGCAGCCAGTGGATGAAGGGAGGTCACGAGGTCATCGTAGACACTGGCAAAACACAGTCATTCTCCTCCAGCGTTTCCTCCTTCCTGTCATAATCCATGACGGTGCAGGTCAGAGTCCTTACATAAGTCCTCGCTGTGGTCCTGTCCGGACCACCGCTGATCGCCATTGATTTCACTCTTAAGGGATATTAATGGTCCAGCCCCCTGTCTCGCCATTAGGGTCCTTTTAGACTCTTCCGTTAAATGAATTCCCTCTGTATTAATGAATGAAGGGTCTGTCAGAGCAAATGCTTTTTGGGGTCAGACAGTGTCCATGCCCCCCTGCTCCCAGGCCCCGCAACTGTCCACAAGAGCAGAGAGGGGTGTATTGTGCCCCTGTGTGTCCTTGGTCTTCCTCCTGGAGGCAGGTCCTGGTATTTTGGACCCCAAGAGGACGGCCAGGGGAGATGAGGTGGCTTTAGGAGTGTGTGTGTGTGTGTGTGTTTGAGGGGAAGCTTCAACAACAGCTTGTAAATGAATGCCAAGAGACCTTTATCCCCTTTTCCTCCTCTGCTTTCTTCCATTTTTCACGCTACAGCCTTCGCCTCCTGGCCTCAGTTTAACATCAGGGTCCATTTACCAACGCAGCAGATGGACGGTCCACAGGGGTCAAAGGTCACCGTCCACGTCGAAGTCCGAGTGCAGGAGCCGGGGTATTGGCCGGGGGGCGACAGAGAGACGTTCTGCCCCAGGAAGGGGACGGAGTGACGGCAAAAACGGCGAAACCACTTTGTGGTCAAATCACATTACGTTCATTTCACTTATATGTACATATCTGTCATCTGCCGGTGACCCTGGAAACTCATCCTTCTCTTCCACTGCAAGTAGCTGCTTCTCCCAGCACACGAAGGCCATGACCTGGTCCTGCAGTCACCACCGCAGGTCCTGGTGGAGGCCATGGCTGGTGTCCCACCTGGATTCTGTTTCACAAGTTGTGTTTGGCGTTCCAAAGCGTATCCTATGATTCTCCCCTCCTCACCTCTCCATTGGCTCCCTGCCCCTGCCCACATCAAGCTGAACATTCAGGTCGCTGCTGACAAGACGGTCACTGGATCTGCTCCCCAGTATGTCTCACCTGATCACTTGCTAGGCAGCCCCCCCCCCCCCCCCCCCCC
>UFQX01000348.1:361180-409913 GCA_900497675.1 Arapaima gigas | reverse complement strand
GGACTGGGGGAAAGGGGGTTTTCCCTGTTCCCCCCCCCCCCCCTCCCCGCGCGCAAAGCTGCGGGATGTACGTTGGGGGCTGGTGGGGGGGGGGCAATCCGGACTACAAGCTGCCTCAGAATTCCCTTAGAGGAGAAAAGCAACACAAAGGGTGCGAAGGGTCTCTGCATCTTCGGTGAGACCAACCAGCGAATGGAGGTTTTGTTGCTTGTAGTCCATTTGCCCCCTTTTTCATCGTTCGTACTTTGGCACCCGACTCGCTCTCCTAGTCACCGAGCTCAGCTGAAAAATTCTCTTTTTGCTCTCGTAGGTGTCAGTACAGAGGAGCAGCTGGATTGATTATTATTTCTACGCGCGCTTTCGGATTTTTGCGCTAAAAAAGCGACGCGGCTCAAACGTGCAGATGGCTGAACCTGCGATGAAATGCCGTTTGCATCTGCTCAACGTTACTGCTCTGGCTTTGCTGTTGGATGGGGCGTCATGACAGCCGCAGCAGCAATTTCTCATTACATTATTTATTATATTATATGATATACCTCATCTGGAGCGCTTTACACGGCTCACCGTTTTCACAGCTCCGCTACTACCAAAGCTGTCCGGGTTAAGCACTTTTCTCAAGGGTACAGCAGTGGTCCCCCCCATTTCACTGCTTTGTTTCTCAGCAGATGCTTTTCATCTGAAAGGCTTGACATAGCGTGCAGCTGCACACTCTACCTATTTATATGCCTGACATCTTCACTGAAACAACTGAGGTTGATCACCCTCTCAAGGGTATGACAAAAGTGTCCTCATCATTTTCAGTTAAGCTTACTTTCATTCAAGGTAAAAAAAAATTAGAGTTTTAACAGAGTTTCACAATTTACCCCTTGATGCGGCTACCTGTAGATATTTCTACGGATTGTGTATCTTTCCTGAGGGTATAGCTGCACTATGTATTAATTTTTTAAGTTAGGCAGCTTGTTCAGGATCGAAAAACCTTTTATTCAAGAGTCCAGGTCCATGAGCATCACGCTAACTGCCCTTTGGCTATATGTTCTACAGAGTACTATATACCTCACTGGCAAGGGAGGTTGGGTTTTTCTGGTTAGGTTTTCCAGACCCCACACTCTTATCCTCACCTTGCAGCTATCTAGTTTGTCTTATTAGACTTTATAACCCCCAGTCTGCCATCACCCCCCCCAGCCTGAGCTCTTCGCAATGGTGCTCTTAGGGAATCATAGCCAGAGAGCCCACACTGCCTGGACCACGCTGTCAGTGCTGATGGCTTCATTCGTGTCAGGCAGGGGGCTGTCGCGTGCAGTGGGGCGAATGCAACACAGCCAGACATCACACTCACGCTGCCAGGTTCTCCCAGGTGTGCCTTCTCTCTGCGGTTAAAGCTAAAAGAATGAGCCAGAATGTGAAGACTCAAGGAAATAGAATGACCACCTCTGGTAACAGTGGAACTGGGTCCAATCTGTTGGTTTGGCTGCTCTGAGCACCAGGCACTGTGGTCTGAACTTACTCACCACAGAATTGTCCTGAAGTCGGTCTTGGTTTGCGGAGCTGCTTGCGCCTTTGCCACAGTGTCCTAGATAACACTGTTGTGGAGATTTGGCCCAGGAACCCAGAGGAAGACAGAGTCCTCCGCACCTGAGGGGAGGGGGGGAGGTTACCTGAATTAGATCCATAAATAGTGAGCTGCACGAATGAATCACACTGGAAACTGTAACATATGCACGTGGTAGGAATCTTTTGGATGAGCACACCTAAAATAAGACATTAATTATTGAACTGTTGCAGAAAATAATTTGGTTTAATAGCATCCTTAACCCACTGTAACATCTTCTTAGTGTTCATAACACTTATAACTTAAGAGTTCACCCTTCTCTCTAAACCACATTTAACAGCTTAATAGCTCAACATATATTTCATTATTATTACTGAGAATGATATTATGCAAACTATAAAGCTGTGTATCTATTTATCTATATGTGTCATTGTTCCCAAAACATTTGAAGAGCCTCTCTGAAGCGTCAGTCTTTATCTCCAAGTCATTCATACTCTCGGGTCCTCTACTTTTCTTTGTATTCAACAGGAACAGAGACAGATGCTTCAAACCACATTATTTTATTGCTGTGTCCTTTGAAATTAATTTAAAGAGCTATCAGGATTCACTGTGACTGGAAACATGAAAGTGTTATTGATCCTTCCAACCTGATCGTCATCACTGCACTAATGAATGACTTTTGCCGGCAACTGCTGATTCAAGTTTGAATAGCGGTGAAACAGCAAAAACAGTGTAGGTATTAAAGTTATATTGCAACGGAGAACACTGAACTGCAGTGTAAAGACCTTCCAGTGACATCAGAATTGTGGGTTTTTTTGAACCCGAGAAAAAAGAAATCGCAGCACAACTACCAAAGACAGTAAAACACACGTCACGTGTGGATTGTTAAAATGGAGGGAAATGCTTGCCAATGAGATGCGTTGACCTGCTTTTTTGACCGCATTCTTGATCATCTGAGAGGACCAGGTAGGACAAGACAGCTGCTTTCGGGAGCTTTCCACGGAAACCTGCAGATGAGCTCACAGACTCACGGATTGAAGGAGCAGAATTTATGATTCTGAAATATGCGAGTCCTGATTTTCCCCGGCAGATCTACAAATCTGCGGTACGTGGTTGTGATTTCGTCAGATAGGTTTGTGATTTTGCAAGACACGTTTGTGAAATCTGTGGACAGATTTAGCAAGAAAAATTTGTGATGTCATGATTCTGGATTCTCGGCGTGGTTGCTACATGCCTCGCTAGCTTCAGAGCGACTGATTGTGGGGTACGGCATCCCGTGACCACTGTGCAACAGTGAATTTTATCCCCCAAAGGAACAATAGTAGGAAAATTAGGCCTTTACTTAAAGGGGAGTCAGTGACACTCATTTGGACAGGAAGGTGACGTTGCTACAGCAATAAGACGTCCGTTATTACTACGTGACACTTAATTTACTAAGGCCTGCTGGAGGCAAAACAATTAAGTTCCTTTCACCACCTCCATGACCACTTTAAAGCATCATTTTCACCTTTTCAGAAATGCTACTACAGAAATTCCAGTCCCAAAGAATTTGATTGTCTCGTTTTGACATGACTTGTCATGACTGGTATGTTTCTGTCATCGGTACTGATTTTTAGCTTTATGAACGTTCAGCAGAAACCAGAAATGACTTATCCTGTGGACTCGTGAAAAGTGCCGTATGTGATGTCTCAAGACAAACCCTGGGAGCTCTACTCCATCCAAATTTATTGGAACGTAAGAAGCAAGTCCTCCTCAGTAGAGCCTCTGCCCATCTGGTGTCTGCCAAATGAAAGTGTTTCTTTCTGCATATTCATTCATTTTATCAACTTGACTGTCCATCACTCATCACTCCATCCAGTCAGAGCCTCTGCGTATCAAAACATCCATTACGTGTCTATTACACCACCAAGCGTTTCTACAACCTGAGAGTCTCCTGCTGTCAATCTGTTACTAGCCCCTGTTCAGCTGGCTACCTGGAGCCTTGAATGTTGTTTGCTGCAAAGCTTCTATCCCTCCACCCACAGTCTCCATCAATCCCTCCATAGTCTCCACCGGTTTGTTTTACCACTCAAAGTCTCCGTCAATCGGTCCATCCACAGTGTCTCTCAATCTTTTCACAGTCGGTCTGTCAAGCCACCCACAAATTGCGTATCAGTTCTTTCACACTCTCCAGCTGCCTGCTCCAACATCCAGAGCCTGTCCGTCAAAGCGTCCCAGGCTCCATCTATTAATCCGTCCACAATCCTCGCGCCTCAATCCTTCGGCAGTCCATGCCTGTCAATCCCTCCACAGCCACAGCCTCTGAGTTCCTCACTGCACTGCTGTCTTTGCGTTTTCTGCCAGTGGGCGCATAATCATACGCAAGCGGTTAGCGGTTACCTAACAAAGAAAGAGGCTGATACCAAGCAGAGGGTGCACACTGGAAAGGAGAGTGTGAAAAACACAGATAGACTATTTCTGTTCTTCACGACTGACAAAATTCTGCCCGTGACGCTGGCTGACGCTGCCACGGAGCAATGGTAGGTGGCGTACAGGAGCGAGTGAACTTGAGAGACCATCTGTGAGAGACAGAAGGCAGCACGAACCTTCACGGAAAGCAATGGAACAAATCATCAAACTTTTTGAAGTCTCACTGTTGTCCAACCAAATAACTACAAGTTGAGCTGCCTGCTCTTTTGCAGCTACTCGGTGGTAAAACGGCGGTGAATGAGACCAGTTCAGTATTTATATCTATATATCTTATTTGTAGTCACAGTGATGTTTATGCTGATGGTTAGTCTGGCATTCAGGCAGGCAATAATGACCAGAATGAGTAAGCCAGTGTAGATACAGCAGAAGATGGTTAGTTTGATTTATTTTGAACTGATGTACACGTTGATGACCATGATTAGTACAAAGGGCCACAATCAACTGACACAAAATGCCTTTATATAACACAGTTTAAACTGACATCCTGATTTCTATTACTGTGTCGGATGTCCACATACAAAACAACCTTATGCTCCTTTCTTACGTTCTTCACGTGTATACAGATGCATAGTGAGTGGATGGTGATTGTTGGGCGCTGTGTCAATACAATATTATATGAGTGCAAGGCTCACAGAGGCAGGATGGGTACCTCATTCTTTCCACTGACCAGACAATGATCTGCTGGACCAACACATGCCTGGTCCCTCAGCCACATCTTCAGTTCAGAGCTCAGGGGGAATAATCTTTCCCACCCCAACACCAGCACCTCTGCACTCCTAAGCTTCAAAATCCACTTTATGTGAGCTACTCTGTGCCAAAGTCCTAAATGAATCAAGGATGATGTTGAATGATCTGCCAGTGCCCAACTTAATGTCCAGCCCTTGGCAGTCATATATGAGCAACTACAGCAGATGCAGGGCTGCTCACTGGGGGTTTGTGGTGAGCAGGAAGAAGGTTAATTATTCAGTTATTTATTCACTTAGCTGATGCTTTTCTCCAAAGCAACTTATAATGTTAAGCTGCTTACAGTGATTTACCCATTTATACAACTGGCTCATTTTTACCATGTCTGTTCAGGGCTGGGGCCTTTGAGCACAAGGCTTTCGTTTCACGTCAGTCTGCTTCTCTCTGTACAAAAACTGCTGCCAATAACAAACGAATGAAAAAATGTTTTTAGCTAAATAGTAACGTGTGAAGTTTTTAGTCAAGACCAATAAAAATAAATGTGCCTATCGGGGGACTTCAGACCGAGACATTTTCCTGGGTTAACGCTCCCTTTCATGTATAGCGGAAAAAAATAAACTTTTTATTTACAGATTTAAAAAAAAATACAGCATCAAAATAAAGCTCTAGCACTCTTAAAAGCTCTTGAAGTTTTTGCGTTTTTTTTTTGCTACGCGAGTCGGTGCGAGACACCCGATCCCCGGCACAAAGGCTGAGGAGAATAAGGAGCTCGTGGAAAAGCCGAGCTGGTGTCTTTAACCGATGAGACACGCACCACAGCACACAATGCCACTGACGGCAAGCTCCTGTCCTTCTGTGCGAGGAGGCAGGAGTGGTGGGGGGAGGGTGGTGTTCTGAGGTTATGTCCCCCCCCCCCAACATAGCTTTTCTTTATGCCTCAGCTCTCTGCAGGCCTGAGGGCGGGAGGGGGGTCATGCTGCAGCTTTGTATTGCCACTGATCTGCAATGTGACAGTCCCCTGTCCCACCAGCCTCCCCCCCCACAGGTCCATAGTTTCTATGAGAAGCGAGGTCTTTGGTGAGGTCTTTGTTAGGGGCGGTTGGACCTGTCTCCGTGGGAACTAAGGAAAGCCTTGCTGTTGGAGGTTGTGATGCTCTGTGTTTGCCACAGTCGGCAAGAGGTGGTCGGGGGGGGGGGGGGGGGTGGGGAAAAACTCCTCGGGTTTATCGTCACGCGCGCCCTTCATCGCNGGGGGGGGGGGGGGGGGGGGGGGGGGGGGGGGGGGGGTTGGCAAACATTATTTCACATCGCTTGCATCATTTAACTCCTTAATAGGCGCTTTAGTCCACAGCATCTTACAGAGCTCTGTGATGTAGTACAGACTTTATAAATGCATCAGGAATTTAACTACAAAATAATTTATGTACCTCACTTAGGTATTTAACTTGAACTCTCTTTCCCCCGTTTATATATCTTAATATTTTTCACTAAAACACCATTTAGATGTACAAGAAAACCACAGTGCCGTCCTCACACGGTCGGTTACATTATCCTTCCTTCCCAAAGACAATCTAGAGAAAGAGAGAAATTCACCTCTGTTACCTCTTCTGAGTGAATCTTATTCAGTGGGCAGGAATAATGAGAGCGGAGCGCTGTTATTGTCCGAAAAAGTGCAGCCCCTCCAGCAGCCATCGCGACTCACCCTCCTACTCTGAAAGGCTGTACATCTCCAGCTCCATTCTGTGTTTTTTGTGAAAGAAAGATAAGCGCATTTAGAGCGAGAGCCTGGGTGAGCCATTACATTTGATATTTAAGACGAGTGCCTTCAAAGACCAACAATCTGCCTATTTTCATGCTCTCTCTAAACTTCAAATCAGGAGTGGTGAGTGAAGGAAACCACTACAGCAGTCAGTTCTGGTCTGCTGACACGGGGACTGCGTCCAGTGGCAGGAGAGTGACCTTCATGGGAAACGCAGCACTGTGTCATACAAAGCCACAGAACAAATTTACACTCACCCGCCACTTTATTAGCAACACCAACCCAGTACCATGTGATGCTCTTTTGCTTCCTGAACAGGTGGAAGGTGCCGGATGCATTTCAAAGGGTTCTTGCTCCAGGGTGAATTTATGGATTCATTTTCTCAAGATTGTTAAATGACACACTAACACTGTTCAACATCAACCCAAAGACGCTGTGTTGGCTTGCGAGGTCAAGACTTTGCAGGTCAGTAAAATAAAGACACTGCCATGTTAGTGGACCTACAGTGCACAAAAATCCCAGGAGGGTGAGCGTTTCTGAGATGTCGGAACCACTACGCCTGGTACCAGTGATCACGCCACGTTCACAGTGACTTAGATCCACTCTGACATTCACCTGCACAGTGCAGAACCCCTGGACTTCACTTCATAAACATTCAGACCCATGTGACTCACCAGCTAACAGGGGCGACTTGTAAGTGGAAGCAGCCAGGTGTATCTAACAAAGTGGCCAGTAAGCATAGGTGTGAGGCCACACCCATAACACACACCAATGCTGTAAATCAGAAAGGAGGTTGCCTCAAAAAGCATATACTTCCTCTAGAAGAACATCTTGGGCCCAGTAACAAAAAGGAAAACACCCAACTATGTTAAATTGGAAGAGCACAACAGCTCATGATGGCTAAGAAATTATGGCTGTACTGTAGAAGGTGGAACCCTGATCAGTCAGTTCCTACATCCATATAGCCTTTGAGAACTCCTCCTGAATTTTTCAAGGATTTCTTACAATTTGATCCCAAACTGAAATGACTGAGCAATGCGGTCAGGGACGGGTGAGAAAGTGAGCTTTGCGGACTCACCCGCACCTCCCTGCCATCCCCGCAGCGTCCTGACCGTCACAGTGGTCAAATGCGCTGGGTCAGCGTCCTCAGAGCCCTGCAAAGGGATCAATGCATTGATGGGAAATCAGTGTTCATCTAGATCCTTTGGCCAATAAACACAGCAGCTTTCAGGCTCACTGCTCACGGTGGGAGGGCACAGTGCTTTGTGGACATTTGTCGAGGCCTAAACTCACTTTTTATCTGTCAACATTTGGATATTGACAGGATACGAGAAAGATGTTAGATGTGATGAAGACAAAAGAATACTGACATTTCTCAAGGATACAGGAGAAGGAGCTGTCTCTGGACTTGAACTTGCAGCATTCTGGTCACAGGACCCAAACACAATGAGTCCAGGGCATCAGCTGTGTACCGCCAGTGCTGGTGCAAACAAAGCGATATCAGAACGGCAGAGCGTGCTTGGTGTTGACTGTCCCGTTCTCTTCGTAAGAAGCACCTTCTCGCATTCCTCTGACTTCTCCACTATCCTCGGCACTAGCATGCAACTCCTCGCTGCATTCCTCTCCTTTTGCCAACAGCTCCTCCATTTGTCTCTGCTTAGCGCGCAAAATGCTGACTTCCAGTCGAAACCGTCACACGCAAATCGGATTTCTTCCAAACAAAAGGAGCAGGCAGCAGTATTTCTGAATGATTGTCTCCCTGGAATCAACCGCGGTTTCCACTGCAGCAGGAACGTCTCGTGCACGTAGGGCATCTTGTTACCATGGGAACAGTAGGGCCCAGGGATGCTGGCGGTGTAGCACAAGAGACGATTGTAGGCAAGAACTATTTGTGGTGTTCTCGCAGCCAGTTAAAATGAATGAAATAATTGTAGTGAAACATTAATATTTCATGACACATTATGAATTGTGGTCCGAAATACAAACACTTGTTTGACTGGCAGTATAATATCCTGCTTACAGTTAATGATACATACTGTAGTTGGTCTTGGTCAAAAGCTCATGAAACCTTTCTGTTTAAGCACGATAAAAAAGCAGAATAAACGAGTAATGTGTAAATGGAGCGATGGGAAATGAGGATTAAGAATGAAAAACTGAGCCACGAAGGATTACGGTTTGAGTGAAAAGGAAGGAACTTATTTTGAAAAACAAGCAGTTATATGAATGTGTAAAAGAGCAGAATTACAAGATACGGTGGCACTTCAGATTAAAGTGCATTGTTTTTATTCCTTCTGTCTTTTATCCCAGAAAGGAGGATTTTATTTAGATGTCGCTTCAGCCCGGTCTTTCATTTCTCCTGTCTTCTCTCCTTTCTGTCCTCGATCCTCCCGTCCAGGCTCACACCTTGGTCTTTCTCCACGGCTACTGAAATCATGAAACACACTAACTGCTATCCACACTAACTCCATCCACTCATCCATTCTCTACTCAGAGAATGGTCAAGACTCCCATTCATTCTGCAGCAGTAGAACAGATACACTAAGAGCAGCGCAGGGCATCAGCTGTGCACCACCGTTGGAGGTTACAGGTCTTGCAAGTCCTGGAGCCTAGAGGCATGATCTCAGTACCACGGCTCCAGCTGGCAATGTGTCAGCCCAGGTCCTCCAGTTACACTGCTGCCGCTGGAAGTCCTTTCTCAGTTACTACCAGTGTCAGGGAGGACTCCATGCAGGCTATCTCCAGCAAGGACAGCTAATTTTAGCCTCACCCCTCCCCTCTCTGTGTCTCTCTCAGGTTGTCCGGAGCTGATGCTGTGATTGTGCGAGCAACCAAAGAGTCCCAGTTGATGCAGTGAAGTGCCCCGGTCAGGAATACTGAAAGTAAGGTAACTAAACCCACCGGCCATCCTCTACAACATCTGCAGCTTTGTGAACCAGCTAATAGGTGCAGCACACACATCTCAGGAACATTAATTTAAACAAAACCTCCAGACACACGACACCGGTTTCATAGTCATCAATATTCTAGGGCAGAGTTAGAAAGCCAGAACCGTGGGCTTCACACTCACTGGAAATTTCATGACGTCTGCATCAATCCCCATGTTGTCGCTGTCTGAGTTGAGAGGGAGTGACGTGCCGTGAGCGTCAGCCAGGCCAGCTTTCAGCCATGTCTCTGCCTCAGCCTGGAGGCAAGAAGGGGCAGACGGTAGGTAAATTAATCAGAGTGCCAGGGTGTGGACTTCACCACTGCTGCTAACATCCAAGGCATTTCACCAGAAGTGAACCCTTTCATGTCCTGAGGAGACTCTTTCTCACCAACAAACACTGAAACGCTGAAATTAAAGCCACCAGCTTAGCTTCCTCATTCGCTGTTGTGGTTGCTGGGGGAGTTCTGCGTTTCCTCTGTAACATTTGTACATTGTTTGTTTCATCTCGGGGAACTACTGAAACGTGGCGATGGCCTCTTTCAAACGCGATACTCGGACAAGCAGAGCCCCTCCCACCACCACCACGTCCACCCCCAGGACTTATGTGCATGCTACCATTTATGAGAAATGAAAAGGAGAAGTGGGAACGGATATTTTTCATTTTTTTTGATGTCATTCTTTTTCTTTGCGGAACTCGCAAGGGTGACATGGTGCTTTCGACACAGAAAGGCTCGCTGAAGAGGCAAGGGGGCTAGTGTGGGCAACGTGAGCACCACCCTCTCAAAACACAGCACCTAAAAAAAAAAACCCCCGGCGAGAAAAGGACAGTAAGAAAAAAAAGCTTCAAAAATAGAACAGTGAAAAGGAGAAGTATGAACATTTTACAGCTTAGAACTTTAGCGCAAGGCTGTCACAGTACCTAAGCAGTCCCTGCAGGGAAGACAAGGACCGAGTGGACAGTTACAAACAAAAGGTAACGACAACTGGCAAGAGAGAAGAGAGTGAAGAGAAAGGAGAAGAGTGGACTGGACAACACCTCACGCTTGTTACACAGCGGTAAAGGGACCAGAGGAGGTGGGGTAGGCTACTATTGCCTTGACCTCGTCCGCAACGCCAAGGTGCTGCTGTGCTTGTTGTTACTGTTGTTCATGCCTTTTATGCTGCTCGCAACACACGGCAGAAGAGGTGGAGGTAAGTGCAGCAGTAACTGCAGAAAACGAAGATAGAAGCTATGGCAGATGGTGGAGACGGTGTAGTGTTGCCATTGATGAAGGCTTGGTACACAAGCCTTCACACTGAACAAAAGAAACACGGGAGGCGGCGCAGCCATTTTCACACCGTACACCCAGGCCCACCTTCACACGTCTGCTACAAATGTGTAAACCCGCCGAGCCGTTCTCTCTTTGGTTTGGTTCTGCAGGAGTTTCAATTGCACCGTGGGGACTGGTATACCCTCTGCTGGGTCACTGGCGTGAGCCCCATGCGGTCCTCTGCCGGTTGCCAGGCGACCGACAGATTGGCGATGACATCTCTGTCAGAAGATGTGAAAAACGCACAGAGTGGACAGCCTGCTCTCTGCGGCACATCGCTGGGTTTTTTTTAGGCTTTCATTGGCAGTGGTGTTGATTTATCTGAGGAGGTACCTGAGCATTAGGTGGCGTTTTATCTCTAGGCTTCATAAACACTTAAACATTTTCTTATGATTCTGGGAAATAACAGCGGGACTTGATGCCGTAAGTCGTAAGCGCTGAGTGCTGGCACTGCATACTTTGGCAGTTCTCTTTTATGTGCAACTTCCTTTCGCTAATCGCTGAGCTTCCTCTTCTCCTTTTGCGAGGGCCATTCAAAACACCCCCCCCCATTCACCACGTTCTGCCGGTGCCATAACTTCTGCCTTCAGAGACCAAGTCCGGAGACAGAGCCAGTAAAGTGTGGAAAAGCAGTCACAAAGAGGACATAGAGTCGCAGAGAAAGAGAACAGCTGAGTCTGCACATATGTCACCCAAAAGAATTTTGCCATTCAGTCTAACACGTGTTTCAGCACATTTATGTATTTGGTCTTATACCTTGTGGTATATAACAAACGAACATTATGTATCGGAGTGGAGTTGCCTTTCTTCCTCCTCTTGTTCTCCAATTCAGGCTGGATCATTATTTTCAAACACAGCCTTAGCAGATGCTTTTACAAAGAGCAAATTACAGTTACAGGGTTTTAAGACCTACTCATACGGTTACAGTGAAAGACTGGTAAAAGTACCTCTCTGCAGGCATGCAGACAAGTTGAATTACAGTCTTCACTAAGCCAGGATATCTACATGACGTTTATTCATTTACCATGTAGCTCTTTTCTCCAGAGCAACTTTCAATGAATACTATATTGTATTTAGCTGAAACACTTCCATCCAAGGTGACTTACAAAGCTAGATACAATACACTATTGTACCTTTAATCTCACTTATCTGTACAGCAGACCAATGTAATACTCTCTCTCTCTCTCTCTCTCTCTCTCTCTCTCTCTCTCTCTCACACACACACACACACACACACACACACACACAAACACACACACAGGCAATTTACAGTACAGTTACCGATCTACCGGAAACGTGTGATTGGACTATGGGAAGAAACCAGAGCACCTGGGAAAAACCCATGCAAACTCAAACTCGCATCCTCTCGCACTGTCCAGGTACTGTGAGACAACAGCAGTACTCTCTGCACCAACGTACTGCTCCAACATTTGTACAATATTAAATATTAAAGTGTCATCACTAACTCTACAAACATTAATAGCTGTTAAAGTTATGGAGGGATACAAGTTTGTAGTCTCCCGTCTTCCTGTGTTAAATGTTAGAGCTTGGCGCTTGTACAAGGGCACGTGTCCTGCAGGCAATATCAGAGGTAGATCACAGCTCTTACCCACAATGCTCCACAAGTTTTGGGAACTGAACTGGTTCAGTTGAGGAAACGATAGTGGGTCAGCATGTTAAAGTAACACCGTCCACACTCATGTACTGGTGTGTTGGCTTACGCGTCAGATTTTCAGGTGAATATTTGATAAATTCCCTTCCGTATAGCCGCTTTTTCCTACTGAAGGAAATCACTTCACTGTAGCTGTAGTACCTTCTGGGGGGCGGGAGGGTACAGAAGCTACCAGAACAGCTAAGGAGCTAAGGGTTCCTAAACTGAAGGTTGTCCCTTAAGTCCCAAGAAAACCCTTGCTGTAGTAAATCCAAGCAAGGTGTTTCTTCTGATTTCCAGTGAAACGTGGAGCTGGTTGCATGGACAAAAGTGGAAGCCGCCGTGTAAAAAGGCATTGGCTCAGTAGTGACATAATAACTATGAGACCAGCTTTTTAATTGTCACACCACAACATAATAGCCTTCAGGAAGCAATGAGTAGAGTCACTGTACTGTACCATACCCTCATGTCATAAGGGCCTTTTTTTTTTTTTTTACTGCCAGCAGCCACCTCACAGGCTAAAGGACAATAAAAGATCTGCCCCCTCCCAGGGGTCCCTCACAAATGTGAACCCTGGCATCTGGCTTTTACTGAGGTGGCTTGTCCTGCACAGGGTCTCCTTTCATGGTCCAGTTCGTAGTGTCCTGTGCAGAACCGGGGTTTCACAACACTGCCTCGGCAGCCCACAGTGCCCTCCTACTCACTGGAGCTTGCATTCCCACGACATACTGGGCTAATTGTTTTACTGGTGTGGGACAGGCTAATGTTTGGCCTGTACAGACACAGCCGCGTTGTTAATAGCTTGTCTGAATAATACTGACGCACAGTAATGCTGCGAGATCAACTTTGACATGTAGAGTAAAACAAAAAACTGTTCATTGCAAGAACTCACTGAGGAGGAGGGATTTTATATTGGTCGTGAAATGTGGATCTCAACAACTTCCGCTACTATGGTGTCCTCCTGTCTCGCTGACGTGTTCGTATCACCCACTTAGCATCAACGGTCTTGAACGTCACTGGATGTTTCTTCGACAGTATGGATGAGCTGGAGCCTCAACCTACCAGTTAACCATAGCCCTCACCCCTGGCTGTTGCTGGCATTCAAGTGCAGGCATGGTTTATCTACCACAGTGGTTGAGTGACAGCTTTGAAAAGCCAACCACCCGAGACTGAGTAACAAAATCCACCAAGCACAAGACAAGCTAGATGAGACAGGCCAAGGTTGGGAGCTATCAGTGAAGTCAGGATTCAACACTAACAAACATATATAATGACTGATTAAGGCTGAGCATTTTTACAAAGTGCAAAATGTTACTGGAGATGTGTTTGCCATCGAGAAAATGATTCAGATGTTTTGCGAGCTCATATTACTGCAACCAAGATATATGACAATGATGTACTAAAGTGTCAAGTTGTCCACATCCCCTACAACCACCAGTGAGAAATCTTATTACGTCAGAGAAATGAGGTTTTGGAGGTCTTAAGAGTCCGAAGCTGAAGGAAATTCTCAAATTCTAGCCTTGATTCCAGATGATGATGTCACTCCTGTTGTGGATTCAAAGGGTCTCGGTGATCTGTTTCTCTCTACGCCAGTAAATCCCAGAAGAAACCTCAGTAAATCTATAGTGCCCCGATTGTGGCACCAGAGTTCAAGGTTCGGTCCAGTCAGAGCTTACACCCTTCTCCTCGACAGCCACAACCGTTGTTAGTCTCCCAGCAAGTGACGCATTGGGCTCACAGAGCTTAAGGCTCTATTTCACAAACAAAGGAATTAACCAAAGCCTTGCCTATGAAGGATGATGTTGATGTCACAGCAAAACTACGCAGGCTTAACGAACAACACTGTCCTAACATGAACGTTCAGCTAATTGAGAGGTTATTCAGTGCAAAAAAAGAAAAGCAGTGGATCACCAGAGTCAGGCATGAGCACAAAGCGGCGCCTGTAGAAATGAAGACCTATCAAGCACTTCGTAGAGACCCAGTATGGCTGCCTGACAGCGGCCACAGCGGGAGCGAGACAGAGGGGCTTTGAGTAGCATTATTGCACAATTAGCATGCAGGAGAGTCTGGGATCATTCACACAGTCTGAGTGCCAACAAGATAGTAGGCACATGTTTCTACAAGCAGAAATAAATCAATACATTGAACAGGAAGAATAAGAACATTATAAACCTTTAGTTTGCCATTGTAAAACCAACTGGTTTGTGATACCATATCTAACATGGCCTAACACATCACCATGAACGAAAATGTACAACTTGCAGGTGAAGAGAGTGGGTGGGTGGCAGGGGAAAGGCAGCTTACTTGCCCGTTCGTACTGTATGTGTCTTGTTGTCTCCCCTGCTCAGGTTTGCCGGTCATGGGGAATCTGATTAAGGTCCTTGGCAAGGATTTAGAGAACTGTCCGCATTTTTTCCTGGACTTTGAAAGTAAGTGCACGATCCTGTGTGTGTCTGCGTGAGCCAGAGAGTCGGGTGTTTGTGGTGGTATGGGGAGGTGTATGTCGGGGTGTTTTGACAGGCACTCTTCTATCGCACTCATTCCGGTCTTTTCCCATTCCACCGTGCTGTAAACATTTTGTTTAAAAAAGTAGCTCCTCCTGTTTGTAGAAAGGTCACCGTTTTTTTAATCCAGCGCTCTAGGACTATGCCCACTCTCACTATCCTGACGCAACGCGGGAATAAGCGAGAGCGGGACAGAAGAGTGTCTGTGTGTTCGCATCGGACGATGACAGACGCCAAGAATAAGCCTTACCCCGATTGCATACCCTGCCCCCAGCCTTCCCGTGGTCCACTAGTACCACTCCCCAACTCATTCCTTGGCCTCGCACACACACATTCGCACCCCCCCCCCCCCCCCCCCCNACTAGTACCACTCCCCAACTCATTCCTTGGCCTCGCACACACACATTCCCCCCCCCCCCCCCCGTCACCCACATGCTTCTCCCTCTCTCTGTTCCAGGGGACTCATGGGGAATCTCCTGAAAGTGCTGACTTGCACCGACCTTGAGCATGGCACAATAGTTTTCCTTGACTTTGAACGTGAGACCATTGGATTCTTATTTTTGCACTCTTTTGTTTTTACTTTCCTCATCCCTCTCACCCCCAGTTTGACTACTTGAGTTTTCCTCCGTGCACCAGGGTCTGACATCTCACGAGCATCCATTTGTGATTGTATGAGAGCGAAAACCAATGGACCTTTTATCCACACTGTCAAATTTTTTTTGAAACTCAGTGGGAAATTATCCAGAATACGGCTATGCACAATGAAACAAGCATCTAACGGTGTTATAAAGCATAATTTGGAAATCATTTAAAATATTCCCTTTAATGTTAATAAAGATACTTTTTAAGGAAATCCCACTGAACACTTAAATGTGTACATTTACTGCACAAAGTTCAAAGGCAGGGCACTGAAGAAAAGGTTCAAGTATCATCTTTTCACCTCACATTCTTCCTTCTTCTGATGAAAATGTTTTGCTGTATGTGTCACTAGTGCAGATGGGAGTTATAATAGCAGGTATAATAATTTCCATTGCACAGTATTATATTCTTTCCAAACCTTTCATCTGTTTGTGGCCTTTCTCTTTTACCGACTCCATGTCTAGAGAGGCTCCCATTTAGCAATAACATAGATGCTTCTGTTTCCTGAATAATGTTTTAATAATAGACTACAGCGGGTTGCCTTTAACCCCCAACTAACGTTTCTCTCCTCCCGTGTGTTCCTCCTCCAGTGTCTTTACTATTTAACAATGATCTTCTCTTCCCCTTGTTTAAGATCGGCTAAGGGGTGGGTGATCCCAGTCCACGAAGGCCAAAGACCTCAGGGTTTTCTGTCTGTTAGCGAATTAATTCAGAAACACAAATTTACACAAACAGAACCAACTGTTTTCAAAGTAATTAAACACCTAGATCTTGCATCACCCAGAGCTGAAACAAAAGGAAAACCTGTGTATTCTGGAGCCTTGAAGGTCTACAGTTGCCCACCTCTTGACAAGCTCCTTCATGGCAGGGATGTCCAGGCCTGTTCCGGAAGGCGAGCAGTCGGCCAGCCTCTATCTTGAGAGCCCCGATAGACCTGTGAGGTACCTGCAGGAAGCTGATCGTGAGCCGTACAGCATGGCAACCTGCGACACAGTGTGAACAAGAAGGCGAGACTGGCAGGGGTGTGAATTGGAATGGCACACGCCAACTGCCGTCTGTTTCTTCCGACAGCATAGACAGAGACAACTAAATTGGGGAGAAAACTGGGGCAAACTAAAAAGAGCCGATGCTCTCAGAACTGACAGGAGGAATAAAATGGATCCGAATTGACCCTCCAAGACCAGGTCTTGGCACCCCTGCCGACCCAAGTGTGTCATCCTGGCCGCCGTCTCCAAGGCTGAAATGAGTGAACTCGGTTGTGAAAATGAGGTTAATCTGCCACAGGGCTTCCTAGCATGAATGAACGGAACGAGGCGCGCATGTGGTCACCTCAGCCTTCGGTGGAGAAACCACAACAGCCTGTTTGCCAGATCTGCTCCACATGTGATTGGCTCCATCTCACACTATTCATTTGAATAGGACACCTGTGGTGTTTAGGCCACTGCGATGCCTGTCAACAGGTACCAGTGTAAAACAATTAATTCTGGACCCCCTGGAAGAATATTGCACACAGAAATCATTATAAAAGCAACCTTCTGCGGGCCCACTCCAGGTGTGGACTCCTCCAATCCTCACCACCGATCCTGATGGGCACGTAAACTAATAGTGTTCCTCTTAGATCGTAGAAGATCATCTCCACTGCACTGCTCACCTACACCTACTTCTCCTTGCAAGGATTCTAAAGATCAAACAATGTCTGGTTATGAGAAAATATGATGCAGACTCACAAAGAATATGGCGCAGATAATAAGGTTTAGCAAATTTAATCCATGTGTAAGACATTAAGAGGACTGTCACAATTACCCTGTCCACAACCTCTGCAGTCACACACACAGGAGACCCAGCACGCAGGCCTTAGCTGGACAGCGTCAGGAAATGGGGCCTCCTGCTCCAAATGACAGAAGGAAAAGAAAGAGAGAAAAGAAGAGAGCTGGAGGTGCTTTCTGCTGATAGCAGCCTGGTCATGGGCTACCAGCACTATGGTATTACTCATTCCAAAGGCAGGGAGCAAGATGCAGAAATCCAGGCATGAGCTGCCCCTCAAGGGAATCCTCTGCCTGTCATATGTGGACATTTACATAATTATTCTTCCCTGTTTTCACATAAAGCAAAATTTAACTGCTTATTGCTGTACAAGATACGATCCTTATCTCTAACAGCGTATAGATATTTATTATATATGTCCCAATAATTATCCCTCGAGGTCTGCATTTATGTACACTGTCTCCTCATGTTGAAAAAAATATTTTAGTTACCAATTTGGAATTTTATTTATATACTTTAAATAAATGTCACCGCTGCATTTCTTCAATTTCTGCTGTGAACATGACACGCATTCCCGCAACCAGCCGTTAGCTTGAAGTAAAACTTAAAGGTGTGGAGCCACCTTTACTCAGATTACTGCCAATGTTTTTATCTTGTGTCTAATCTGTATTCATCAGTTAGAGGATGAAAAAGGTTTTATATGTTTATGGGTTTGTTTTCAGTCATTTTAAATTAGTGAATTAACTGAATGTATGTAGCTTAAAGTTAATAAAATGAAGAGTCTTGCAAAGTATTCTTGTTTATTATAGCTATATCCAAGATTTTTACACCACTTAGGCCTTGAATAAATTAAGGGGTATTAGTAAAATTTTACTGATGGTGCAGACAATAAACAAAGCTGAAACGCTGCACATGCTCATGTGATGAATTATGCAGAGCTCAGTAGGTAACGCAGGGTTTTAGAGCCATCGTGTTTTATTGGAACTTCTCCAGTTCAAATCCCACCTCCTGCTGTACTATTCTTGAGCAATATACTTACCCTGAATTGCTCTATTAAAAATTGCTCCGCTGCATAAACGATTAAATCATAGTAAGTTGCTAACACTGAAAGTTGCTCTGGAGAAAAGTGCCGGCTAAAATGAATAAATGTAATTGAATTGGTCAGCGAATGGGATTGACTCTGAGGTTGCGGAGGTTTTTTTTTTCCCAATATTTTCACTAACTTTAAATGAGTTTTAAAACATTTAGAAGTTAATAAAATAATTTAAGGGTTTACACTGTGATGTACCTCCATCTCATTCTGCCTAATGCCCTATGCTTCCAGGAGAGGCTTTGACCCACTAAAACCCCACGATGGACGAGCAGCGTTAGCGTATTTTTACTACTAAAGCTGTATTTGAGGTTTTTACATTACCAAACCGGTGAATAAACTGAGGGATGTCTGTATTATGCAGCTTTTATTATGTCTCAGTGGTAAAAGTGACAAACTTTGATGAACAAACTGAGTTATGAAAATACTTCTGGTCCCAGTTGTGAAGTGAGGAGCCAGTGTACTGAATGTCCCGTGCAGAGAAGTCCATTAGCATAGATAAACAACGATTCAAGCAGCCCATTCTTGAAAGCCATCCTCAGCAGCCATCTTCAGGGTCTATGCACACTGAGACTTTTTAGATTTTTAATGTACAATACTGCAATGTTTATCGACCCATAGCTCAGCCAAAGCTCTAGACATACCAAGCCTTCTTCAGTCGGTTATCCTAAGCTGAGTTGTTCTGTAAAAACAGAAAAAAAAAATCACTACCGGCATAAATCACCAGCAACTCAGGCTTAATGCAGGTCTAGAGGACCAGGCAGCAGGCAAAACGCTAACTGAGCAGTAAATGCTGCTGTGGTCCACATATGCAAATTAACAGCCACTTTGCTACATCACCAGCAGTTCTGTGTGACTTATGCTGTACAAACATGGTAATAAATCAGTTGCGTGTGCTTTAGTATGATCCTCCTCCTTAAGAAGAAGGGAGGCTTCTAAGGTGATGCAGACAGGACCAACCTGGTGCATTGTGTTTGCACTGTTCAGCCCTCAGTCTGACACACTGTACACCATGGGATGAGCAGAAATCCCTTATATCAGTCCTTACCGGAACCTGAGTGTGATGTGACTCTCATAGTAGCCCCTGGGAGGAGGAAAAAAAAAAAAAAAAAAAAAAAAAAATCACCTGCACTGTCTATCCTTCACGTTTTGCCTGACCTCTGAACCCTGCCCTCTCCCTTCCTCGAACAGACGCCCAGCCCACAGAGGCAGAAACGGCGGTGTGGAACCAAGTGAGCGCTGTGCTGGAAGAGGCTCATGGGATTCTGGCGGAGCTGCAGTCGTACAATGGAGCAGGACAGGAGATACGAGAGGTGAGGGCGAGGCCCGTTTCTCCATAGGGGATTACTGGGTGGCCTAGTGGTTAGAGCCATACCCTTGTGCAGGGGGTCCACTACTGACAAACACAGCTGGCACCAAAAGCTGGTTTTTTTAGTCAAAAGTTTCCTAATAAAAATGACACAGAGCAAATCAAGGTCTCATCATAAATTCTATATGCAGCTGTTTCTATAATGTGCGCCACCAAAAGTGGTGATATTGAATTACATGACTGTACTTTGAAAACGGTGTGTCCGTATCTATATCTCCCTGTTTAATGATGAAATGCACTTTTGTTTGAAAAAAGTTAAAGCAACCCTTGCTTTTTGCGACTGCTGTCTATCTGGTGACTCTTTAGCCTGCGATTTGAAATTCTGTGACATTTACCTTAAAAAAAAATGAAAAGCTAAAAAATTGAAGAGCTCCTATCAGCAGAAAGTTTGCGGTTCACCATTCACAAGTCTGTGACCCTCTGTACTCCAAAGATTCAGATTGGAATGTCCCTTGATCAAAATAGTTGAACTGACACAGCAAAGAGAATCCTTCTGTATGCATGTTTAAATAACTGTATGGACTGTAGTTTAATATAAACCCCCAACTTTGTAAATAGCTTTGGAAAAAGTGCTGAAAACAAATAAATGTTGGTTTCAGCCTCTTCTCCTTTAATTCTCCTGGTAAACTATTCAGGTCTAAATTATGTCTCTAAGAGCAACAACAAGAGAGTGATGGGCTTAGAAAAAAAAACAACAATCACTGCATTAGATCACCTTAGTGCTGAACTCATAGTGTCCTTTGCGCTCCAACTGTGTGTCTGTTTCTAGGCCATTCAGAACCCAAGTGACCTACAACTGCAGGAGAAAGCCTGGAATGCAGTCTGCCCCCTGGTGGCCAAGCTGAAGCGCTTCTACGAGTTCTCCCTCCGGCTGGGTATGTGCACTAACACAATAGACTGCACATCTGGAACACAAGAAGTAAACTATGTCTTTTGTTTGGGCGCCAGTTCTACAGGGAGCTGTGTTGCACCTCACCTCACCTCCCTCCCTTCTGAGCTATCCACAGCGTTGCTGTGACGGCAGCTATTGAATTTCGTTAACAACGTGTATTTATTTACTTTTTTCTTGGCGAACGGGTTATTGCGCTGCTGTCTCCTCCAGCTGCTCTGGCCTTGTTCTCTGTATCCATGTAGAGAAGACAAGAAGTCATTAAAACTGCAGCGGTGACTCAACAGAAAGTCCTTCCTTTGAGGCATGTCTGTGTGAAATGAAACTTACCCGCTGACAAAAAGCAAACCCCCTCCCCAACCAGAGCAACAATTCAGGTCTCTGTGACGCCTTTAAGGCCGATAAATATATAAATACTTTATTTATAGAATCGATCTTGCATATTTTATGAAGGGAAGGGATGGTTTCCCTTGAGATGTAACACATATTAATACCATCACATCCGACTTAAATTCTAGACCTTCCTCACCAGAACCCAGGGCAGCAAGAAACATTTAAATGAATGGAGGTGTAAATATAAGGTTGTAGGTTCAAATCCCATGGGATTTCTAACTTTGCGGAAGATACTTGACCTGAGTTTCTTCGGCACATTTCAGCAACTGCACAAGAGGATGCAAGCATTGCAAGTCACAGTGACTAAACAAGGCAGCTAAATGTGTAAAGAGAAAAGATGACAGTCAGCGGACTTAAGAACCACCTCGACGATTGTTATCCTTCGTCATCGCGGGTGCTAATCGATGGGCCCGTATGACACACTGCACAACATATTTAGAGATGTCCGATGCATGAGCAAATCCCGAAAAAGCACACAGATTACAATCCTGTAGTTTCCACACAGAATCACAAGTGTGGAGGTTTGGGTTCTTCAGCCCTTTGCGTACCAAACGTTGCAATCCCCCCCCACCCAGCTTGATGTGGACGGACACATGTAGAAACAGTGCGACCACTTCCTATCGCGCTGCCGGTGGGCACAGTGAGGAAAAACGCTGCACACCTCCTCTCAAGCAGATTCCACTCCATCCCCCGTGTTCAAACACCGAGGAGGGAGGTATTTCTCCACAGTAACAAGTAATTCGGGTCCCTCCTCACTCAGCACTCGGTTATGTAACCATGAGCTGCGCAGGAATCAGATCCCAGTGGGACCATGATGCATTATACACAGTAACAGGTAAGGTGTACATTACAGAAAGGATGTAACAGTCAGCGGTATGCTAACGTATTAGTCGAGCTCTTCCAGAGCTAGAATGAACGTGTTCCAGCATCCACGTGTGACAGTTTGTCATCTAACGGAGGGACCAAGGTGACCCATGTGAGGTGTAATAAAAATGCCACATTTTATAGACGTGGTGGCTTGTTGAGGGTCATAAGGAGCCAGTCCATGAGGGAGGAAATTTATACTGTGTGTGTATTGCAGAGAATGCGCTGCGGAGCCTGCTGGAGGCGCTGACGAGTCCGCCCTACGCGCCCATGCAGCACTTGGAACGGGAGCAGGCGCTGGCTAAGCAGTTTGCCGAGATCCTTCACTTCACGCTCAGCTTCGACGAGCTCAAGGTGAGTCGCACGGAGGCTCTGGGTTCGAGAGAAGCTCTCCAAAGGCGAGGATGTCACTCTGTTTTGCAGTTCAAAAACCGCACGGTTTAAGATGGGAAAACAAGTTCAGCCTCTTTCAGTTGTTGTCGTCACATTTCTTAAGTTTACATCGGGGACATAGATACGCTTCGCTATGACATCTGTAAATCCTCGTGAAAATCCATTTGAATTCTTGCATTTACATTTTACATTTTAATCTTTTAGCTCATGCTCATCCAGACAGACACAATAAGGCCCTATAACAAAGCAGCTGAATGGATGTATGCTAATGCTAATCCAAAGCGTGGGTGCACGACTCTGCAAAGGGGGATTTCTGTGTGGCAGAAGCGGAGACCACTTTATTAAAAGCCATTTAAACACGCTGTCCACAAAGTTCTTTTTCTTACATTCGGTGCCAAATCACATTACTCCCCTAGGGAACCCGCTAGCCACGGCTCATCAGACTGCGCCAACCTGCCTCCATCTGTCCCCTCCCACAACCAAATTCCATCCAGAACACATGTGTCATTGAATTGTGGGACTGGATCCTAGGTCTGAATGATTTATAAGCAGCTGCCAATTCACAGATCGGGGCAACAGTTGGAAGTTTGTCTAGAGATCGACGTCGCTTCAAAATGCGGCCTGCCTGTAGTTTGCACTTATTCACACAGGGAAAGCCATAACTGTTTGGAGCACGTTTTAAAGTATGATTGCAGAAACCAAAGCATCATGATATGCCAGGGACCCCATGGCGGCCATGTGGCTGGGCTGCTCATCCACCCCGTGGACTGCGTCTGTTCTCCCACCTAAGGCCATCTAACTACTTCTTTGCAGATGACCAATCCAGCCATTCAGAATGACTTCAGCTACTACAGGAGGACCATCAGCAGGAACCGATTAAACAACCAGCAGGTAGGAGCACGGTGTTATGTCACAGATCAGGTAGATCAGACTAAAACAAGGAAGAAATCAATCCAAGGGTGTACAGGGGTACCACAGACTTGCTTAAGAACAACACCAATGATACTTTTGCCGCTTTTCTGCTCACACACACTTTGTTACCCACCCGGTCACAGCTGGACGCTGAGAATGAGGTGAACAACGAGATGGCCAATCGGATGTCGCTGTTCTACGCAGAGGCCACGCCCATGCTGAAGACCCTCAGCAACGCCACTACCAAGTTTGTGTCTGAGGTAAGTCGTTGTCAGAATGCGCTGCCCTACATTCAGCCCCCTCACTATGCAGAAAACCTCGCGGGGAGGCGAACCGTCGCCATGGCAGCCAAAAGGAGCCCAGCTTCCACCATGGCAACCGAGAGGCAGCTTAGCCGAGATCCAGAATTCTTAACATTCTTAGCCTTGTGTTCGGGAGAGAGTGCCGTGCGTCAGCTGGAGCGAGCTGCCCTTTGCGGTGACATCCGGCAATTAAAAAGCATAGCTATTGCCACCTCCGACTGTGGCGAGTCCCCGCGAGGACATCAGCGGGGACCGTGGCACGCTGTGATGATGACAGCCATCGTCATCCTCTGTTGGCTGCTTTGGTATTCTTAGAATGTAATGTTCCCATCTGAATGTGACTCAGCACAGTAAAAGTAGGTGCCTCTCAAATTCCATTGTAAATTTACACCATGTTCCAAATCACAAAGAGGAAAAAAAATGGATGCAGAAGGCCTGGTTGAACCAAACGTATCACTGCACACTCTCTCGTGAACACACTAGTCCCCAGCCAACAATGCAGTCAGCTTCCCAGTAGTTTCTCGGCTATTTAGCACTGCTTCGAGCATTACACTAGTGTGGCATTATGTGGCATTTGCCCAAAATCAAAATCAGCTACAGTGGCTGTTCAGGGAGAAGACTCATCTGTCGTGTCAAAAGATAAAGCATAAAATGCACTTTGTGTCCCCCTGGTGGTGATATCAGGCACTGGCTCTTTTCAGAACAAAACACTGCCGATCGAGGATACGACGGACTGCCTGAGCACCATGGCCTGCGTGTGCCGGGTCATGCTGGAGACCCCGTGAGTCCTGCATCTCTCATCTTACACCCCAAATCCTCACCATCAGCCAAGCTCAGGAGGACATGTTCAGCTTACTGAATCACCACACTGCTTCTCACTGGCACTATAGGTACCACTGACACTACGTGCACTGCCATTGAACTAAAATCAAAGTTTATCCATACGCTGCTTAAATGGACTACAGAGTCTGTATGAATTTACCTCCATATGATGCGCAACTGACTGACATCGGGGCAGTCTTTCCATCCATCCATCCACCCATCCATAACCGGTTTATCCTGGTCAGGGTCACAGCAGTTCAGCTCCTGTCTCACATTACTGGACAACTGGCTATGAAAGTTCACTGTGGACAGGCCACCAGTCCATCACAGCGTGGCCACAGACACACAAGGTCACGCACTATGGCTAATTTATAGTGACCACGTAACCCAAAATGCACATCTTTGGACTGTGGGAGGAAACCCACACAGATGCAGGGAGAACATGCAAACTCCACATGGACTGAGCTGGATTCAAACCCACAGCTGACCAGCCCAAGTGCTGTGAGGCAGCAGCTCTATCCGTTGTACCACCATACGGCCAACAGCTTCCTATATACCATTTGATTATTTTTACCCTAGTAAATGCTTTTTTTTTGCTTTGTATTTAAACATCTATGGGCTGAACAAGGTGCCCAAGTTCCACACGAGATGTCGTCTATGGCAAGCCTCTGACCTAGCCCACCTGCCTGTCTGTGTCTCCCTCTATGTGCCTGTGCGGCTGCAGGGAGTACCGCTGCCGCTTCACAAACACGGATACCATGTTGTTTTGCATGCGGGTTATGGTCGGCGTCATCATCCTCTATGACCACGTCCACCCTGTGGGCGCCTTTGCCAAGACCTCCAAGATTGACGTAAGAACCCGCGCGCTCGTCTGCACGCAAAGACAATTCCTGCACTTCTGTCGTTCATCCAACCAAGAGAGGGTTAAAGGCAACAAGCAGACTCTTCCAGATCTCCACCACCCACTGCCCTGTTCCAGAACACTCCAATGGAACAGCTTGCACTAATTTTATTTCTGGTTAACTGACTAATTGGCATAGCTGCAGGCCTAAAAATCGAATTGAGCCGTGGCGGCGATATGTACGCGTAAGCACATGCGTGAAGAAGGGCTCAAAAACACTCTGCAATGTAAAAACACTTTAGCCTGTTCTCTTTTAAGTCTGGAATGGGGGGGTGAAAGGGCAGAGTGTGTGTGTTTGTGTGTCAGGCAAAAGGGGGGGGGGTCAGATCCATAGGAGGATGACCTTTACTCTCCAGCTCCCTGCATCTCGTCTTTGTTGCCTGCAGATGAAAGGCTGCATCAAGGTGCTGAAAGAGCAGGACTCCAACAGCGTGGAGGGGCTGCTGAACGCACTGAGGTGGGTTTGGACTGAAAGTAATGAGGTCGTGGTGAAGGAGGGGGTGGAAGCAAGACGAGGTGGGGGGGGGGGCGAATGGGATTGCAGTGTTGGGTTTTGAGCACAGAAACAAATGTGTGCCAGCATGACATTTGTTCACCTTTCTCACAGGTACACGACGAGGCATCTAAACGACGACAGCACCTCCAAACAAATCCGAGCTATGCTCCAATGAGAGCACGGGGAGGTGGGGAGAGAGGGAGGTCGAAAGAATAGACTGGAAAAGGTACAAAACAAGGGTGGTAGGAGGCCTTGGGCAACCCAATCTTGACGGTTTACATGAACGAAATGCAAAACCATTTCAGTGTCAATAACTTGGAAGGAAGAAAATGAAAAATATATATATATTATTGTCAATTGCTCATCTTCATGTGTCTCATTTTGTAAAAAAGAAAGGGAGAAAATAGAGATATATATTAAACTAAAAAAAGTGAACTCCTAAAAACACAGTGTATGAGATAAATAAATAGGACAAAAGAAGAGAAAATATATTAAATTTTAAGGTTAAAAAGGGAAAGAAAAAGGTCCATATTCCAAATGTAAGCTTGAAGAGTATTTTTTCAGTCATAAAGAGAACAAAGCCAGCACTCTGGTTTCACTGTAGAGGAAAAGGCTGGAAATTAAGTGTACAGTAAACTCTATGTACCTGCATTTTGATTCCATTTGATTTTACATCGTTGCCTCATGTCACCCACGGTCCTCTGCAACTCATGGTAGAACTGCCTGCCACCGAGGGCTTACATTTCGCTGACTCAGCGCAAAAGACAAACTCATACAATGCTTCTTCCTTTTCAACCGAGTTGGGACGTTGAAGCTAAGTAGACAGTTATTTTGTGAAACCAGAGCATTCGGGAGGCCAGAGTAACACTGCAGTTTCGAAGCACACGGCAAACTCGAGAAACAACGCTGTACGGAATTTTAACACCACTGTTTTGGGGCCCCCCCCCCCCCCGCTCTGTTGTGCGGAACATGTTTACGGCTCTAATGCTTTCTTGTAAGCCTTCGCTAAGAAGCAAACCTAAATATGTAAACAGCATCCACATATATCACCCTGCACCTTATACGTTCAAATTGGTGCTACATATTTGAGGGGAAACATATCAGCTCGAGGTTCCTTGAGCAGGGTGAGGCTTTCACTGAAGATCGGACATCCACGCAGGTCACCAACCATTTCACCACACCTTTGCCGTCAACTGGAGTCCATAACTGACGACTGTGGAGAAAAACAAACCGCAGGATTGGTTCGCTATTACATTTATCATTTAGTTCATCTGCAGACATGCTGAGCACGTATGCATTACAGAGCTCCTACTCTCTTATCCATACTGAAGCAAACGTACACAAGCAGGCGCGAACCCTGCTACATTCTGTTCACGAATCTGGTTAGCAGTCACGCCACCTGCTGGAGGCCATTCCCAGCAGCGCAACAACCACCCATGGTGACACCGACAGTGTTCAATCACGACATTGTCGTTAATTCACAACTCATTGCCAGCACTCGAAATCAAACGTACTTGAAAAGCGACGGGACGAGGAGGAGTATATTAGCCACCATCCGATCCAGAGAGGTGACTCGTGGTCTGCGGGAGCCCCCACCCCCTTTCCCAGGCACAAACGTAGGGCTGGATTGGCTGTACAAGTTGTGTGCTCATGATCCACTAAAGAATCCTTCTTTTAGTATGAGGCAAACCAAAAAAAAGGAAATTAAAATACACAGAAGTTTTTAAAAACAAACAATGAAGTCAAAAGAGATAGAAGCATTGCTGTACTGTGGATGTCCATAGCCCTTAGAAAGTCTAACTTAATTTGATCTAATATATTTTCAATACAGGTATATGTGCACATGCATATGCTGTATAAATATATAGATGGCATGTTGTAAAAGTTCTGATGTGTAAATACAGTGTTTTTATTCACTTTTATTGTTCAGTGACTCTGGATTGGGTATGTGTTGTCTCTCCCATTCGTTTTGGCTTGGACCTTTGGACTTGCCGTAGTCATAGGCTTTTGGATTTCTAACTTCATATTGACGAACGAAAACCGAGAAGAGTGCCCATTTGCTTGTTATTTTGTACATTTTGTGCAACAATAAACTTGTCATTTATTACATTCAATACTAAAGTGTCCGATTTTGATTGATTCTCTGGATTTACCATTTTGCCCATAGCGGGCGAGTCCTGTGCAACGTGACCGCTGATGCCTAGAGAGACATTACGAGTGCAAAGCATCTGGAGAAAAGAAATCAAAAAACGACTCACTAAAATGACATTAAAATGGCAGCAGGTAGCACTGGGGCTTCGTGGACCTTTGACTGTGGGTTTGAATGTTCTTGATATGGGTTTCCTCCCATAGTCCAAAGACACATTTCAGGTAGACTGGCAACTCTAAACTGCCCGTAGTGACTGAGTACGTGTGTTTCGTTGCTCTGGAGGTAGAGCAGTACTTACAACTGCTGCTTTGTCCTCCAAGGTCCCAGACTGGAATCTGACCCCCTCCTGAAGTGCTTCTGATGAAGGCGCCTTCCCTAAATTCCATCCATCCTCCCATGATTCTTAACCACTTGACCTGGTCAGGGTCTTGGAGGTCCAGAGCAACTCTAAATCGCACCAGTAAAAAGCTGCCCAGCATTTTCACCCACTATGGGGAATCTATCAGCTAAACGGAAGAATACAAACAGGCGAAGTATTTTAGGGAAGTCGGTACAACACATCTACCTCTTTAAGTTGCCTCAGATCCAAGCGTCAGCCCACCTTTGGTTGCGCTCATTTTATTCATCTTAAATGGCTGCTGTAATGGTCAAAAGTACAAAGCTACTGTATTATGTTCCCACCGTTATTAACTTAGCTGATGCTATTCTTTCTTTATACAACTGGGTAACCTTCGCTGTAGCAACTCGGCAGAAAGTATGTCAATTGGTGGTAGTACAGCAGGAGTTAGGATTCCAGTCTGCTTCCTTGGAGTTTGGGGATGGTGCCGCCTGCTACCCTTCTACTCTTGGTTGTCTGTTGTGTGCGGGTTGTGAAGGTGGGAACTGTGTTTATTGGCAGGGGGTCCTCATTGGAACCTACAAGCTCTCACCTTTGTCCACCTTTGACCGACACGTGATGCCAGAGACCTGGAAGCGCCGCGTGGCCACAGGTCCGGGGGGGGGGGTAGGAGGACGTTTGCCACGTTTCACAACTGTACGGCGAAGGCGAGTACGAAGCATCCTTTTGACCAGACCGTGGATCTGCAGGGACGTCGGGACCCAAAACACCAAGTCTCGTACGGCCGTGTGGTCGCAGTGGTGTCCGCGGTGTGGGCTGAAGCCAGGAATGGCCTCCTGTTGAGATTCCACCATGAACATCTGGGCCCTTGCAAGGAGCTCCTCAGCTGGATTCACACTGATAAACTGCAGAACATCCATGTGCTCTTCTTTGCAGCCGTTTTCTTCAGGAGACTTAAAGGCAGTAATAAACCAACATACCTGCTGCACGCAAATACAGGCGCAGGTTGTTGAAGCACTTGGTCTGAGGTAAATACTACTAATAATAACAACAATAAAGTGTCGTTCAGCGACGAAAACACGTCGGAAACTGAGCTAATCTGGTGGCACTGACTAAACCCGCTGTAATACAAAACAATTCGTTCTGTTTATGAAAACCTCGCCATTTCCAGTTAAAAAGGAGGCCGACGATGCTGCGCGCGCGGAGCTCGCGCAAGCGCACGTGCCGCATTTTACATGCGGTTACTGATCACATTTCGCTTTTTTTTCCCCTCTTCAACTTTATATTTAAAACTGTGCCGGAAAACAGCCGCCCAGAATAAGAAAAAAAAATAGAATAAGAGTTCCTTGTATCCTGACGCTTTTCACATAAACGACTAAAAGCAATAATTCAGCTTGTTTAACCTTTTCTTGGCGACTCAGTTTAATTCCGCTTAAGATAAAATGATGCGCGATCTGAAAAGCAGTCTGACTTTCCCTTTGTGTGAAAAGTCTACAAACGAAAGATGAAGATTGCTGTCACGAACGAAAATAATAATCGCTCGAAAGATTTGGAAAAAAGGAAGGTATTGGATTTAAACAAACTGACAAGATAGACGTCCAGATTACTGCTGTTTACCTTCCTTCTTCTATTGGCCTATTTCGGCCACAGGGGGGGGACAACACCTTAAAAATCCTGCCAACTTCCAGGAATCGTAAACCTTGCCGAACATTTGCTAAAAACACTGGTTTTACTTCTCACGGGCCGAAAAACAGTGTAGAGGATGGATTTTATCAGACCACCGCACCAATTTAGCCTGATTTTTTTCTCCTTTGAGGTCCACATTTATTCCAGACGCTCAAAATCAAAAGCAATTTGTTGCAAAGACTTTACTAGGTTTTATTAAGTGCCTGTTTCATTTCAAACTCTTTTGCGTAAAGAAATTACTACCAGTAAAATAGATTATAGAAAAATTTACTTGTGTCAGTTGAGTTGGGGGGAAAAGACAAGTTCAGAAAATCGATGTTTTAGGAGATCAAACAAAAGCCAAACACAGATGCGTGTCTCCTTCAAGCTCCAGGAGATATTTGGGAACCGTCTGTTAAGAATTTGGTAGCGACAGTCTGTGGGGGAGCTGTGCAACTGGGATCCTCCGAACCGGGGCTGCCGTACTCAGGAGAGCAAGGATTGGGCCGATATCCTGCCGATAGAAGGAAGGACAGATACTCACATGCACACACACACACTGGAGACAAGGGGGAAAGTGTGTAAAGTCCACCCCACGTATTACCAGGGTAAAATAGAGTAAAAACACAGAATTACTGCCCTTTCCACACACTGCATCCATTTGAGGCTTTCAGGCTTCCCTTCCTTTCTTTTCATTTACTTACAAAAGATCCAAGAAGATGACACAATGTGTGTTGTCAGGGAGTTGTCTGTGTTGTTATCAGCCCAAAAGATTGTATAGAAAACCACAAATATCAAACAGTCCAAAGTGTGTTAGTCGGCAGTTAGGGGACTGCTGGGAGGGCTTTTGGGCTGACAAGCCTCACACGCCACATTACAATTCGACGGTTGGGGATCATTTGCCTCGTAATCTCTCCTTTATTCACGCTGCCGGCAGTGTGCCAGTGATGCCTGGGGGGGGGGCTACCTGGAGAGATGACTCAGAGGGGGGTCATTTGGGTGCTTTCTCCTTCCGCCCCCGTGGTGCTCAGGGTGGCCAATTCTTCTGCCACACCTCTATTTGAATTGAATAAGCGTTGTTCATTTGGAAGGTAAATCACCTGTCCCACGAACTTCCACCTGTTCACACAGGGTGCCCCCCCTCCCACCCACCTAAAGCACATATGCCCTGTTGCGTGCCAAGGGTTAGCAGCACAGGGCTGTTCCAGCTCCCCGCCTTGTCCGAATTCCCGTGAATCTCACCCACTACCTCCCCCTCGGACCACAAAGGGCTGCGGTACTTCACCATCGTATCTGTCTGTCAGCGAAGCGCAGTTTTGTTTGTGCCGAGTTGTACGTCGCTTTGGAGAAAAGCATCTGCTAAATGAACAAACATAAATCTAAATGGTTTTCAGGACAGCTGGTGATTGTAAATCACCTCAGGTGTGAACATGAATGTGTGTAGAATTGCATTGTGGTGTAGATGGGTCAATATTTGTACTACCCCTACTATTATTATTATTACTATTATTATTATTATTATTAGAGCAATAACAACCACATCCTACATACCCCAAAATCCACCCTGGAAAACTGGACCAGAGGGGAGAGTTGGGGGGGGGGGCATACTGTGTTTCTACTACCTGAATTATAAAAATCTGTAATCAGTCCAGCATCTGGCATGGGTTCCAATCTAGCCCTGTATGTAGGTTTCCTCCCACAGTCCAAAGATGTGTTTGAGGTTCACTCTAAAGTGATCAGAGTTTGCGAAGGTGTGTTTGTGGACATCCAATGATGAATTGGTGCCTCATGCAGTAGTTTCACAGCTTGGCACCCAGTGATTCTGGGGAGGCTCTGGACCACCGTCACCCTGACCAGGATAAAGAGGTTAAGGAAAACAGATGGATGGAACAACAATAATAACAATAACCACAACAACAGGTCTCCAAGGCAAGGTAGGCTGTCATGTCAGAGGGCATCACAGATGACAGATGTGCGAACAGCGTGTGTGTTTGTGTGTTTGGAAGCCAACTTACGGCAGGTGTCCGACATTCATCCGCAGAGGCGTAACTGTAACTATAACCGCGGTAAACAGGCAGCCAGCAGGGCAGGTGAGCAGGCAGCAGCTGACACCTAAACACAACCCCAAGGGCAGCAGTGAGTAACCAGAAAGCTCCTCTTTCACACAGAGCCATTTCATTCAAATCTCCTTCAGATGCTTCTCCGCTGCTCCAATCTGAATCAGAAATGTATAAGTTAATGCAGCAGCAACTTGAATCAAACTCAAAGCGAAAACTGTGAAATGGGTTATTTATCTCAAAATACAGGCTTATTTATTATTCACGAACATGTACTCTCAACCAATTTGTTTGAATTTCTTTCCAGATTTTGATGTCGGAAAGTTTACACTACATGCTCATATGATATTTAGTTACTGAGCAATAAATTTATGAAAGTGTTCAGTTCTTCTTCGATCAGACTCTTATTAATGGAATCAAAATAGCAGTTATACGGCAATATTTAACACAGAACCACTGCAAATTATCTTAGTTTCTTCATAAATCGTAAATGAATCCAGCAATTTTTAAATTAAAATGCAAATATGTGCACATCTTACACACACAATGAAACTCAACACTCCTTTTCTATCATAATTTTCCTATTATGCTCATTTTTTCTCTAAACATCAGCGTAGAATTTTTTCCCTAGTTAGTTCAGAATTACAGCTGAAGTCAGGCTTTTTTTGTACAACAAGCTGATCTTTTAAAATAGGAAGACTAAATGATAAGTACTATGCTAAATATTTGCCAGCACGCGAGGAGTTAAGTGGACCACGGGAGGTACAAGGCCACACCCACCGGCTTATTTGCATACTTGCCATTTGGCGGGAAGCCTCCTTCCTTTCTTTGTGCAGGATCCCCAGCAGGGCCCCTCCCCCGCGGCGCGCTCAGATGGCGGGAAACGAGAGGCTCCAGAGCGCTTCACTGCAGCGGCATCAGGCTCCACCCCCCCCTCCCCTCCCCTATCCCCAGTGCCGGGAAAACGCCCGGGTTACACTGCCTGCACACAACCGGGCTGAGGGCACCAGAGTCAGGTCCGGCAGTCTGGCAGAAGGAAGACAGAAGACAACAGGATGGAGGAAGGTGGCAGAAGCTCGGCCCACTGTGCCGCACGCTCAAAGTCACACACTTCACCCCAATTTTCATGCACTTTAAACACACTTATTTAGTGCTGTGGCTCCATCCCAGCAGCCAGGAGCACTGGCATGCGAGGCATGATGTGAATGTGGAGAAGCAGATCCAGCTCCGGTCAGACGTGGGAACAGGCACAACGGGGCCGTTTTTCCTGAGGAGCTGACAGCAGTCCTGCCCCCCCCCCCCCCCNTCAGACGTGGGAACAGGCACAACGGGGCCGTTTTTCCTGAGGGGCTGACAGCAGTCCTCCCCCCCCCCCCCCCTTTTATTCGAACTGTGGGGGTCCCCTCCTCCTGGAAGACACAGCACCTCAGCTGTTAGACACAAACAGGCAGAGAAGTGAGATGGGAGCACAGGATATTCCTATCAAACACACACATTCAATTTGTATTTATTTATTTAGCAATCGATTTGTCCAGAGCAACTTACCATACAAGTTTGAGCTTAGTAACCAGATAGAGAATTTAAGATTAAACTAATACATCCAGTCAAAATCGACCGTGCGGGCGACAATTCCTCTAAAATGCCTCACACGCTCGCCGCTGTGAAAAAGTTAGGTTAAAGTAATATGCAGTCCCACAAGCTGCTCTGCGGGGGGCAGTTTAGATAGATGGAGAGAAAAATAAATAAATAGATATGTAGATGCAACAGAAGCATATATATAGTGACCGAAATATACAAGGAGTGGGTGGATGTATGGGCCTTGATCTGCGACAAGTGATGGATGCAGGTGGTAACCAGATCAAGTCTGCGGAAGGATACAATATTGGTGTGATCTAACGTAGAAGTCTGGTGAGGCTTTCGGGAGGAAGCAACTGCCGAAAAAGCCGGGCGTGTGCGAGCACATCCAAACGCACGAGGGCGGAATCTAAACCAACAGCGTGATGGCAACGGTTGAGCGGTACACGTACCATCTGCTGCGCTTTTTCACGCGGGACTCTCGAACGGTGGCACCCTGGACTTACCCAGATCTGCTGCAGTGGGACGCCGGGTCCATTCTCACACCGGCTTTGACACAGATGAGAACAGCTGAAAGGGATGAAGAGCTGCCACGCTGGAAGGACAGGATGTGTGTTTGGTTTGGTTGAACTTGAGAGGCTCTGTCAAACGCCCACACAGAAGTGCGGCTTTGTGCAAAGATGGGCTTTGTATTGAAGAAAGCCAAGTTGTTCCAAGGTTATGATTAGCAGCATGCAAATACAAGTAACGTTGCAGCCTGAGGGGGTCAAACATGGCTGCGCACAACAGGCAGCATGTCAGGAATGTGCGACACATGAAGGGTGGCGGCCTTGATCTGTCACAGTCCCACATCAAGGGGTGAACACCTGGCATGAATTGTGCCCACCCCAAGGGTACCTGGGACATACCTGCTCCAGAGGGGATCTGTGCTGCCGCGAGCAGTACCATACTGCCTCCCCGAAGCCAGAGAGGCAGGGCTGCTGGGATATAGTTGTCACGTCAGCAAAATTTAGTGTCGCAAGCACAGCCAACAAGGCTGCCAAAGTGTATGAATTGAGTGTCTGGCATGTTTCCATTGGCTGGATTAAAGGGCTGCATAACAGCACAGCAGGTAGCCCTGGTGCTTCAGAGCTTCTACTCTGTGGGTTCCAATCCAGCACCGTCACGTTTGCGCACATTTCAGGTGAAATGGTGACCTTGAGTTTCCCGTAATGTGTGACTGTGATGGTCTAGTGCCACAAACCCTGCGATTCCAGGACAGGCTTTGGCCCATCGTGACCCTGCACTGGATTAAGTGTTTATTGGTAATGACAGAAGCCCAGAAGGTCTGCAGAACCAACGTGCTGGATGGTTGGATGAGCCACTGAACAGAGCTCGAAGAGGTAGTGTGAAGAAGAAGGTCCTTTTGGCAGTCAAACACAATCCCTATGGGTAAAATCGAAGGCATGGACTTCTAACAGCGTGAGGGAGTTGAAATATGGAACCAACCTCCAATGAGTAGAACAAAGACAGATCATTTATTTTTACATATATGTATGTTTTTTCTCCAACAGCTTGACTCTCTGTTGCTCAACAATACTCAATAAAAATTGGTTTATGTACTTAGCTGCTAGCTATGATGAAAGACTAAGTGATGAGCAAGGACACAATGAAAGGGAGCTGCTTTTGTCAACACAAGGTCAACGGCGTCCACGACAAAGGCTTTCACCAGCTCAACAGCAACTTGTTGGAACAAGCAGCCCTGATGAGAAACAAAAACACACAAATACACACAGGTGCACAACATTTTTTTAGCGCAGTACATTCGACCAAAGACCCGACTGCTGGAGCAACACACCATTTGGATTCCAAACTCTTTTTGTAAAGGTGCTGATTTCCCTTGGCTCTCAAGACTGACCTCCCCGAGATGAGCGTTGATCAGGTTGAGGACGAGGAGGAGGAGGAGGAGGACGACGACAGACGCTGTAGTGCCACCTGTGTCTGGGTCAGCAGGAAACCCTTCCTTTAATCTGGTTCCTCATTTAGCACGTAAGAACACATACACACACACATACATACACCACTCACTACACTCTCCATTCCAGCTCCTCCCCCCCGCACTTCCTTTCAATCACTGATCCAACACATCACTGGTACCTGAACCAGAGTGGTGAACGGTTTTGTCCTGCATTCCTGTGACGAGGTGAAGGCAGCTATACTGAAAGCATTTTCTCCTCTCCGGACTCACCTGGTGCACCATTTGGCATTAGAGGATCAACCGTGGTGAATATCAGGCATGAGCTGGGCAGCACAACCCCTGTCCTCTGCAGTGGGTGGGGAATCGCAGGTAATTGGGGGTGGGAGATGCCCGATTAGAGCCATGTTAACAATACAGAAGCCCACATTCAAAAAGCTTACAGTGGGCGGTGTACCAAGTAGTGGCTGTTTCAAATCCCAAAGAGCCTCCATCATGATACACCCATTTCCTCTCTCCAGAGTAAAGAAAGGTGTAAACAGCAGCTGGTGTGGAGAGAGAGAGTAAAATCGCCCTTAACTGCACGTAATTGCATAAACTAGGAAAAGTGGTACCTGTCTGTGGGGTATGTACAGCGCAGGGCCAGTTTGAGGGGTAATACCCACATCCTACACACCCCAAAATCCACCCCGGTAAAGTGGATCAGAGGGAGAGTGGGGGAGGGGCATACCTTGTTTCTGTAATCCGAGTCATTCGTCTTGTGTGACCAAAGCCTGGATAGCGAAGGATGGAGATGGTGTACAAGCGACGGAGCAGTCTGACCTACTTTTTGTCGAATGCCCCCAAAGCACCTGAAGGAGGGGCAAAGCACGCCCACGGGGGTGGGTGGAGTGGTGGATGGCATGTCACTCCAGTCGGGGACAGCGTGCGGTGGCACAGGACTGCAGGCAACACAGTGGCTCACGCACTCCCTGCCTCTTGCCAAGAAACGGGTGTCAAAATCTGATCTCACCCTGCAAACAAACCAGCATCGTGAAAACAAAGGAAAACAAGGTACATTTCTGCTGGCTGCGTCGAGAGGGATGCAGGTTCGACTCCTGAGGCAGCTGGTGTGGCAGCCTAACTGGCACACCCCTTGAAATAAGGGTTTACGGGTTAAGTCAGGGGATACATAGAGTAAAACAGGATTTTGAAAGCCACTGATCCACACAAATCCCTTTGTCACATTTGGGCCCTGAGGTTTATCTTTGTTTTCAGAGGCTGCCGTAAACCGCAAGCCACTAACCGGCGCAAACCGCAGCTACCAGGGGTGGCATCACGACCGCTTCCTCTGCTCGGTCAGTCTGCCAGCAGGGCTGTGACTCGGAAAGGGAAAGGAGACAGTGTGATCCAGCAGGATAGTGAAAACGGTCCAACAACATGGTAAATGGAACAGAAAATCCACACGCACATAACTGAGAATCCCAAGGGCTGACCGGTTTGTGGGATGTTGACAGTGAAAGGAAGGGGCGGGATAGAAAGGAAGAAAAGGGAAAGAAGAAGGACAAGAGAAGACATACTGAGCTTCTAGTTAGAGGCATTGTGCAAAAAGATCTTCTTCACATCCACTCAGTAGGTAGAAAATTGATTTATGAAGAAAGATGCAAAGTGAGTTGATTTCACCTCAGTCTTTTTGTTGTGTGTAACAGTTCCCACCATGTGCAGACAAGACCCACTGACCCCAGACTAAACCCCAGTGTTCTACACTAGACATTGAGACTTCCTTCTTCACACAGTCCCGCTGTATGTAAACAGTGCTATAATTAAAGGCAAAGGAAATGTGAGCTCTCTCACGCTCATCGGGAAACACAGGTCTCACACCGAAGCCAGTTTGTTTCATGCAGGGTGTTTGGGGGGGACCAGTGTTAATGGCTTGTCAACGCAACAACATCTGAGACAATCAACATGCCCCCCTCCAGTCGACTGAGAGAATCAATCCCCTTGAGACTTGAAGACTATTACAATAAATTCTTTAATTACAAAACTTCCATAAAGTTCAGTTAAATCAGTTCTTTGGTGCACATGTGGACGAGTCCCAACCATAAGCCATATCCTTTCTGTCCACACGAAGCGATGTATGGTGAGAAAAGCCATCTGCGTTGTTGCAAATACCACCAACACACCAACAACTGCTCCAGGGTTGAAGGCCCATACGAAAACGGTTACTTCTGTGCAAACACAGCTGTCAAGCGATGTCAGACATGCACCTCGAGCCAAACTGAGATCAGGCCTGGACTTAGTCTGTCTGGTAGTCAAGTACTCAAATTCCAACATGCTGCCCTAAGGCACAAAAAAGGGATAGGGTCAAACAGGAGTTCCTCAGGAAAATGAGTATTGGGCACCTTTGTGCAGTTCAAGGGAAGACAGTCTCAAAAAAGTAAAACAATCTTAAGAAATCTTGACAGGACAAAAAGGAATTCGGGAGGAAAAAAAGGGTTTTGTGGCATTAAAAAAAAGCAGGTTGTAGGAGCATGCTTTCAGAACACAGTGGCGAGATGACCTTCTGTAGACTGGATCCTCTGCACACTTGCACTGGAGCCAGCAACCGTCGGGCTTTCAGTCTCTCGTGGGCTCATGCTAGAACCAGTGGCCGAAGCAATCTCAGTCCCTGGCGGGTCAGCACTGGATCCGGCAACCAGAGTGGCGTCTGACGCTACACCGTGTCCTGCACCCATTTCAGACTTCCTCTTCTTTTTCAGGTGGTACTGGTGGTTTTTGGACTTCAGATGTGCTTGAAATAGAAAACAGAAACAGACATCACAACTTGGACACAACAACTTTCTTCTGTAGATCTGGGAGGAAGCAGCGAGCTGTAAGCATTTCACTGCTGGGTGCTGCGGGCGACCCAAACTCACCTTTCCACTCCAGGTCACCGATGATGATCTTATCGCACAGCTCACAAGCATGTCTGTTGCGCTTGTTACGTGGATTCTCCCCCTCCACCCTGACTGGTTCCAGTGACGGTTTCTCACCCTGAAAGGATGAGGAGAAAATTTTTTTTAAAAAAAATAAATAAATAAAAATAACCTATGTGAAGAGGCAGCACTTCAGGTTTTTAACTAAACATGCAATATATGACCGTTCCACTTGTACAAATACTGAAAAAAATATATGCAGGGTTCAACAGGCAGATTAAAACCACAAAATATTTGTGCACAACTAGAGACGAGGCACAAAATGAAGTTAAAATGATAAAAGTGAAATGTCAAAATACAGAAAGTTAATTCAAGAGTTAAAGAAAAAACTAAAGAGGAGAAAAGGAGGCCAGCTAACACAGTGTGTAGTGCTGACTCAGGATTGACAGATTAGCACGTCCCTCTGTCAACTTTCCCCCCAGGTCAAGGACCACATCGATCCCATCAGATTTAATCTAGCAGAGCCCATACCAAGGCTCTATCCCCAATGTGCTGAGTTTCAGAATGTGTGAATTTGCAAGTGTTCTGTTAAGGTTGAGGTGTGCAGACGTTTCAGACTGATGCTGCGGCCAGGCTCTGCAAGGGGGCAGGTGACCAAAACGTCACTCTTGACAGAACTTCACCCTTGGACAACAGCTCAAGGCACTGTCCACCAGTGTTTGTCTGCTGTGTGAAAGACCCCAGAAACTGGTATGAATCTTCCTAGATGTGGTAAGGGCTGTAGGCCTAGTGAAGAGTCAACCTACCTTCCTGAGGCTTTCCAGGACCTGCAAGGCAGGAGCCAGAACAGTCTTCTCCCAACACGAGATGTCCGTCACGTCCAACCCAAACACCGGTGGGACACTGGACCCCGGTCCTTTTGTCAGTGCAAAGCAGTATATGGAGAGACACGGTGTGAGAAAGTATGACAGAAAAGGTTAACAAAAGAAGGGCAATGAGATGGCAAGAGTCACACCAGCAGCAGCACACCGCTCCCCAGGGTAGCAGGGGTTAAGTCCGCATGGTACAGGGACCCTGGAGCGAACCAAAGCTGCTGACTCACAGCCACTCGATAATCCCCCCGGATCCAACAGCATCAGCACTCCCACCCAGGCCTGGCGGCCCCTCAGCCACTATTGATCCACTCACAATAGGGCAGACAGGCGAAGCTGAACATACATATATATGTACATGCAAGCACGTTCATGTACAAAATCACACAAACATCCCAAATGCACTGCAAGTATCATGTGCGGCAGGTTGGTGCTAGAAAAAACACAAACAAATAAATGACAGATGCATACAGACACTTCTGAGAGGAGTCAGTCCTTCTGCTGCATTATCTGAGCCATGGCGATCAACACGAGCCCGTGAGTGGTGGGGTGACAGGTTGTAAGACGGTATCGATCCTGCGGTCCCATACGAAGACCTAAAGAGATCCCTTGCTGCCCGAGTGGACCCTTGGAGGCCTCGGCTTCCACAAGCCCACCTCCAGGATTAGTCCCCACCCCGAAGCCCCCATCACACGACCGTTCACTGACAGCACACATAAGTCAGGAGAGGACACCACCAGCCATCTCCACAGCTCACCGTACATCAATTTCCTCCTCCTCCTTGATATCCTAGCCAGAGCAGATGTTAAGCCTCTTCTTCTGGGGAAGTCCCGCACCACTTTTTCATTCCAGAGGTCGAATCATCCAGTTATACCAAATGACACAGTCCAATCTAGTCTGTGTTTTCATGCAAATATATGCAAATATTAAGCAAATGAAGGGAGGGGAAAAAATACAAGTAAAAAAGAATAAATCCAGTGATGCTCTGGAGCTTGTGTACTCTGGTTGTACTCCTCCCTGGCTGCTCGGGGGCAACTCATGGTCTATCGCCAGCTCAGGGGCCTGCATGTGGGGGTAATTAGATTGGTAGGGTAGGTTGGAAGCAGAGCAGAATCACTCAGGCTGCACAGCAAGGCCTGCAAATGTCAGCGCACTGCTTAACGCTGCTCTGTCTCCCCGTACATCTGTGCGGTCATGTAGAAGATCCCTCTCAGCATTCTCTTTGTTTGGGGCCAATGGCAACAGTCAGGGCGGGGACACGTGCAACCTGACTGAAGCTACCTGAGCTAGCAGCACCTGGTTGCTGAACGGAGTCGGGGACACATTCATGCCGGGATGGCAGGTGCGAGATAGGGTGCATGCACAGCCTGGACTGCGAAAGGGGAATCCACTCTTCAGGCCCTCTGGGGGCACCACACAAAGTTCCACAGGCGACACATGCTCCTCTGGTCATCTCGTCTCCCTGCTGCTAGGGGCGGGACTTTTCTGAACGGACGCTGCCGTCTGGGATCCAACACACAACCACCGGTTGTGTTCCTGCTGTGTCCTGATAGCACCTCCTTCGCACACACACAGGCCACCCCTATACAAACACCATCGCAGCAGCTGTTCTCCTGGCCTTCCTGCGAAAAACTTCATAGTAAGTGGGGCCCTGTGGGGCTGTGGCCATTCAAGGCAGAACATCCATGCCCCTCGGCTTCCACCAAAGTCCTTTGAAATGGATCCATCTACGTGGCAGCAGGCCAGCGACTCCCCAGCTCCCTCCGGCGCTCGAGGGGAGTGCGGGAGTAAGGGGATCCGTCCTGACGCATGGTTCACCGGGTTCACACCTGTCAGGCTCCCGCTCGCATTTCTCTGCTTGCACAACTTCCTCCTACACATCTACATTTCAGCAGTCTGAAGGGGACAAAAACAGAAACGACCCCTTCACAATGGGAGTTCTTCACCACACGTGCACTACCTGAACAGCAGGAGCCACGAGGTTCTTAACACAAAATGCACACCGATTTATTATAGTGATTCAAAGCGATAATTAAGACCACCGTTTGCCTCTGTTGGACTGCATGATGTCGAGTGCAAAGAGCCACAAGGATTCCATCTCGTGTTTCATTCGCAGTGGGCAGAACGAATAATGGACCCAACTGAAACCTCTTAGGTCACAACCTTTTTGGTTTGACACCAGCTGGGATTTTTTTTGCCCCCTTTCCAGCCAAGGAGTCGGATGACCCAACAAATGAGCTGCTGTTCAGGCAAAGGCACAGCTGGCGGATGTACACATGGGGGGGCCCGGGGAGTCTCCCTGCCGCACAAGCCGGGTGATCGGTGACAGGCTTTTCGCGCACGGAGCTGGCGGTACAATGCGACACTCAATACAAGCCGCTGGCCGCAGCGATGCCATTGACCGATTCGCTCAATAGGCTGGCAACAGTGGGGCTTCAGAGAATTGAAAGGACATGTATCTGCCACCCCCAACCCCCACATGAAACCCAGTATGGCAAACGATTGCCTTTGTGCGGCTGCGTTCTGCTGCGGACCTCATGAGCTATTGATGAGGGGGAAAGGTGGGTTCCCTCATTTTTTTCAATGGTTCCAGTAGGTGGGCCTGTTCACGTGTCACAGTTGCCCAAAACTGCACAAATCCTGGGTCATCCGACATTCTATCATGGGCAAAGGTTGAGCTGGTGTACCACAAAGCCTCACAGTTGGACCACATTAAATGCAAGGGTGAAGCCCAGGAGAACAGCCAACTAAAGGCAAGGTAACAAGATACACCTAGAACTCCCAAACACCACAAGGACAGTTGATGTTCATTTTAAACCCCACTGAAGGAGTAAAAACATAGAAATTCAGACAGCAAGAGATTAAAACAATGACAAAAAGCAGCCACTCAGCAGAGAACAGCTTTTATAAAGCATTTCTTCAGGAATTCCTACCCAGGGTTCGAAGTTGGCGGGCAGAACTGGGGAGGACATCTTCCCACGTGCAACCCGGACACAGGAGGCAGAGTCCAGGGGACAAACGACGACCGCGCGGGTCAGAAGACTCAAGGAAGAACTGCGTTCCATATGGCGCGTCAGACACGCGCCTAACAAGGTTTAGAGACTTTGAGATTAATCCGTTTTTGCCGTAAATGGATTTGGAGACTGGAGGGGGTGCTGGTCAGTCAATCCTCAAAGGATTGCCCAGGGCCTGAGGCGAACAACACCTTAAGAGCTGGGAGCAGTCTAGCCACAGGATGGGAGGAGGTGCGGTATACAAGACCCCCACGGTGGCAGCAAAGCAAGCTTTTACGAGTCAGAGAAGGGAGGACAGCTCAGGAACAGGATCTGGAACAGGCTGAGTGACTGTTGTACCCTTGAGCAAAGTACATAACCTGACCTAGCAGAGTAAATACACAGCAGTGTCGACAGGAAGAACTGTAAGCCCGTCAGTCACTGTGGAGGAAGGCTTATAAAGGCAAAGATGAACCCCTGCTCGTACTCATGAGCACACGCACACACACACACGCACGCACGCACGCACACACACACACACACACACACACACACACACACACACACACACACACACACACAGATATTTGCTTATCTGACTCCATCCACAAGACTTAAAATGTGAAATTTAAACACTAAACTACTAAAGTGAACCTGTTTATTCAGCTGGGTAATTTTTAGTGCATTAATTCTGGGTAAGTATGTTGATCAAGGTTGTTGCAGCAGGAGCAGGATTGGAACTCCACACTCTTTGAAAGGAGTGGACATTTCCCTGATCAAACTTGTCAAGGCAAACACCCTGACCCACAGCGACCCCACATGAAAGTCTTCCCACTTGGATGTGGTGTCTCCACCCTCTGGTTTTGTGGACTAACATCTCCTGGGGTGAAGCTGAGAATCGCAAAGGAACGCTAGATGAGGAAGCCAGCAGACAGGTGATTCTGATTTTGTCCCAGGTGTCTCCAGGTTCCGGACTGACCTCCTTCTGTGGCATCAACTCATTTGAACAAGGACATTACAGACATCTGGCGGTTGAACGTGACGTGCTTCAAACATCAGGTTCCGCAGAGCCATGAAGCTGAGCCACTCGGCCATCTTGTTTGTGTGTTTAATTGCCTGTGTAAATCTCATCTCGGGTCCCCGATCTGCCTGTCTCATTAAATTCAGCTGTGGCTACGAGAGCACCAGACAGTGCAGAACACAGGGGACAGAAGACAAGACCTGACAAGATCACCAACTGTCCCATCTGATGACATGTGAAGAGCGATCTGAGGACACGACTAGACCACATACTGCTAAGGCAGAGCCTTGGAAGCCCTCTTTCTGTCCTGCCCACAGTGCTACCCACACTCCCTAACTCCCATTGCCCAATTGCATCTGAAACAAAGTAAGAGGGGACGCAGTCCAATTCCCAACTGCATAAAAATAGCAGAAGGACATGAATGGCAAACAACGCAGGGACTGTGGGAGGGAGACTTACTGCTCAGGAATCGCTTGCGGACCCACTTGTTCTGCGCCCGGGCATAGCGTCTGGTAGCTTGTTTCAGAGCCTCCACACCTGGTGGAAAAAAGACAGAAGCAAAGGATGTTATTGAGGGGGGGGGCAAACTGTCTCAACCATTCATCAAATCCTTCCCCTGGAGTAACAGACACCCTTCCTCCATCTAGTCCCCATCTGACCTTGACAGGTACAGAGACTAGACCATTCATTCCCCAAAGAACTGGCTAAAACAGGGTTGAGAAATTGTGGGGGTGGTCAGAAACAGTACCTCCATAGGGGGTCCTCTAAGCCAGTTAAAGTGATTCACCTATTTATAAAGCTGGATAATTTTACTTTATCAATATTTGTACCTTGATCCAAGGCTAACACAGCAGAAGCAGAGATTTGAACCCAGGACACGGGGCTTCAAAGCGACAGCTCTAAACACTACCCCAACTGTTGCCCCCAGCAGTTAATGTGTAGGTACATGGCGCCTGGTGCATCTGTGTGCAGATGGGCTCAACAAACCCAGGAGGAGAAACAGAGTATGTTCACAAGGACCGCTCAAGACTGATGTAAAATGTCACCGCGGTAAAGGCAAATGCGAAAGGTCAGAACTTCGGCAGGTTGTGTCAGGGAAGCAGCCGGTCATAATAAAGGACCAGCGAGGAGAGTCGTGACTTTGTCCTGGGTTTGTTAATTAGTCTTGACATCAGCCAGTGGGGTTCAAGAAGTGTGTCTAGGGGCTGCAGGGGGGCACACTGGGCCATTCAATGGATCGGGGTGAGGGAAAGATGCTCACCTTGTCTCAGCAGCACTGCTCGCTCCTCCTCACCAATGTCTGGGCCTGCTGTGAGGTACTGGTGGAACTCTTTAAAGCCGATGGACTGGAAGATGCCTTTCTGGTAGTCCTGGCTGAACAACCCCATCAAAAACCGTTAGGACAGTGTGTGTGTGCAGCACATATGCAAACATACACAGTCATCAAGCAAGCTCCTACACAGAGAGCTAAACCTTTCCCTTTATTACTTTATTCAATCCACCATTAGATACCATAGCGCCATCAAATATGGCATATGTTTCCACGACAAACATGGCTCCTTAACCACCAGGTCACCTGAAGACCATTAGCATTCAAACCGAGTATCTGCTTCGTTCTGTAGCAACCAAAAACAAAGGAAGCAGTTTGACTAATGTTCTGTTTCAAAAATTATCTGCTATCCATGTCTCCCACTAAGCAGCTGTTGCCCACTGCAACACCTGACGCAACCCTCAGACCGTTAAACTTACAACTTAACCATTGTTTTGTCTCTGTTACTAATTAACATCCCTGTGATTTGCATTTTAAGGGAGAAAGGTGAAGTGCCTTCACATGCTTGAGGAAACCACTGATGGGTGACACTGTATTTTCTCACCTGAGGAGTTCCTGATGTCCTCATCGTGCATGAAAACACCACACCCTCTCCCTCGTTCATAAAATGTTCCCACTGCTAGAACATAAGTTGATAGACAAATATAGAGTGACCCTAAGTGCATCATGGGAAAGGGTTTTTGGTGAAACTATAGGGATGGTTTGAGGCTTAGGTTCCCTCAGAACAGTTGAAGCCCTTCCAGCTGTCAAGTAGGTTCTCCTGACTCATATTTCAGATCTACTTCACTCCTAAACTCCTGAAACCTTTGTAAGTTAGTCGACACACCACCAGCTACTTTCCAATCTACCAATTAACCTGGTCATATATTAATTCAGGAGAAAGATTCTGGACAATGTGGATTGTGAACCCAAACCGGATGTGTCAATAATCATATCTTTGCAGCTAAGGCTTGTTTGCGGTTGATGCACTTTTGCTCAGATCCCATGTGTGTTCTTCTGGGTTGTCCTTATGTTGTTTAGTGTATTGTACTCTTGGTCCCTGAGAAACTAAATTTAAACTCTTTTACCTCTATATAAATGCAAAATGACAACAAAGTGAACCTTGAACCTTAAAGGGAATCTTTTGTTTACTGAACCGCATGTCGCTTCATAGAAAAGCCTCTTCCAAATGCATAAATGTAAATATAAATAAATGCCAGAGCCGTCGCTCCTTCTTATCATTCCAAGGGGTCAAAAGCGATGGGCTCCAAGGAGACATAGCAAAGACCTCTCTTATTTTACAAGTCTAATTTAAGGGGAAACCTGCTCTTAAGGAGCTGTCAGGTCCCTAAACAAACCATTCCCCACTTTGGGCAAATTTCAATTTCCAACACAACGTGACAAATGCCTTTAGCGTACATTTCGCCATGAGAAGCACTTCCTTCTCCAAAAAAAATCAGGTTATACAGGGAAGTGTTGGATGATCAGGATACTACCGCAACATCCCATCAAACCGGCATCTGGCTCTTCTGGTGCAACTGCATGACGGTCTTTGTCAGAACACGTCAGTGACACCAACAGCACAACACTGGCACAGATACCGATTTTTCCTTTTTATTTCTACAGCTGCTGAATTACTACACACCTACATCTCCCAACCTGCCTTGCTCCTGTGGCATCCAAGAAGGGCAGCATGGGAAAATTCCTTTTCAGTTTATGTTCTCCATCAAACCCAGCACAACCAGATGTCCTGAGAGTCATTGTTGGTAAACAGATGCTGTTTGCCAAAGTGGCTGACATTGTTTATAACTCGCCTGTTTTATTTTTTAGTGCATCCTTACGAGGTGTATTGCTTTACTGGAGCCATCCGGATTGAGTGCAACAGCAGGACCACCAGAACATACAAACCAGCGAGGGGCAGGGGGTGCCAGAGGTCAGGACTTCGGGGGCCTACCTATTCTCCTGGACCTTCTGTTCATTGTAGCATCTGTGGAAATCCCTCAACTCCTCGAGCAGTCCCGCCGCGATCATTTCATCCACACGCTTGTCCAGCCTCTGGTCTAGGACTAAAGTACAGTCGGGGGATATTCAATCTAGAGGGTAATATTTCACTTCATGGTCTAAATTAGTCAAGGATTAGGCCAAGCAGCAACTTGACAGGAGTTTATAAGTTATACAGAAATGAATATTTAAACAACCACTGATTACAAGCTGTGATTAATGCTGGCCTTTTGTAAGGGGCGAGACTGCTGACAAACCAGAGTAATTTTATCATTATTAGTAAGTATATAATCAACTAAATCATTGTTTGACTTATTATAGTTATCTGGGAAACCAAAAATATATCACCTAACAGCACATGCATCATTGCTGCAGGCTACTCCACATTCATGCCCTTGTCCATCAAAGTGGAAAATATCCCTGTTGTCCTGTTGTGGAGGTTTCTATACAACTGAAGTGAGGATTTCTGAAGTAATCATGAAAGGCAATGGGGAGATACCTGAGGGCGAGGGGGTTAGGCCTGCCTTACCTTCTGTTTTCGAATGTAGCCAGAAGATGCAGGCATCGGGGAAGCGCAGAGGCCCCCCGATGTCATCGGCCCCCTCCTGCCCCCGCTGCTTGGCCAACAGTTGGCTGTGGGGGACCCCGGTCATCTGGTGGATCTGCAGGCTCCTGAAAGATATAGATGAAACTGACTCCGCTGCCAGTCAATGATGTGCCCAACTATTACATGTAATCAGTCAACTGTGAAATATTCATCAATTGCTGTAACAATGGATTAAAAACCAATGCAGACAATTCTACTGTCAGTATGAATTCCCAGGTGTTTATTACAACTTCATTATCAATAATAAAGTCATTATCAGTCGACTCGTGATTATTCACAAGTAACCTACTGTTGCAGTAAAAGCTACAGCCCCTTATTTAACTACACATTAATGCCAAGCAGCAAAAAAAATAAAATAGCGGCAACAAAAGAAGCACCCATCTGACCCTTAGTAATAGAAGAGCCACCCCACTAGATTGAGCTGTAACAGAAGAACCACCCCATGCTCATATAAGAACTAACTGCTAGTCCCCGTACCTGAAGAACCGCTCCCTAGCCTTGCATGTAACAGAAAAACTGTTCAAGCCCTGTTCAGGGAATGGGGTTGCTAAAACGCCTAGGTGTCATGATCATCAATAAAGATGTTCTATGACATTTCCTCCTCATGGCAGCTGAACTCGAATGATGGACCTTTTCCCCCTTCCTCATACCTCGCGAGGCATGAGTCACGTTTCTTCCTGACGTGAATATCATCTTCCTGTCAAGCCAAAACCAGCTGCCGTGGAGAACTAGAGCGCCGCTTGACCCTGAATGCAACAGTGCTGCATCCAGTGGATAAAATCGGCTCTGCTGACACCAGCAAAGTACAGGGAATAGAAGCGATGCGACAGGCACAATAACGAACGCATGGGAAGCAAGGGCCTTGAAGATTGAAGACTGCATGAGAGCGTCGCCACACCAACCCCCAGGAGTGGCGGAAGCACATAGGTGCTAATTGGCCCATCGGCGAGGCGAGAACACCAATCAAAGGGCACGAAGAACACGGAGAAGCACGGAAACACCACAGATGAAGAAAGGACGCAATTGACCTGCTAACAAGCCGCAGCAAGCAGACGAGCGGCCGCCGGCCAAGCGAGCTGTTAACACGACTTAGCGCCAGCGCCATACAGTCTGGAGCACATGATCGCTAAAGAGCATGACCATGAAACAAGGAATGGATGGCTCATTCTGTATCTTATTGTACACTGAGTGTTCCACTTGCATCTTCTGCAAATCTGTTGAAGAGCTAAATGGTAGTTTATGTTCGTCGTGTAACAAATGGTGCCACTTAGAGCCCTTTCACGCTCATCGGAGGAAATCATTCTTTCGACACAGCCCTCTAACTGATTGCCTGCCGTTTAATGCCACGTCTTCACGCCAATGCATCACCAGTTAGTGTACAGAGCAGCCGTCTTCAGGTCTCCAAATGAGGCAGCGGGGGGGGGGGAGTCCTACCTGGCTATCTTGCGCACGTCGTGAGGGTGCAACATGGCTGCCATGTCAGGGTCCACACCTGCCAAGCGCTGATGCAGCTCGGCCCCGCCCAGTTTCTCCAGCTCCGTCTTGCATTTTAGTGCAGCTGAGGTTTGATCTGTGCTCTGCTTTGCCGGGGGGGGGGGGGGGGGAAAAAAAAA